>JAJMIF010000127.1:0-60901 GCA_030583505.1 Sugiyamaella castrensis
ACCCGTTCGGTAACCCTGCGCTGGTTGTTTTAGTACCTCTTTTTATTTTTTACCCGCTGGGTTTTTTAGCGTCGGTTGTTTTTCCAGTGCCATGAAGCAAATGCTTGGGTCACCAAAGGTTCAGAAGTAGCTCGCAGGAACCATGTAGAATAGAGATCATCATGTAGAATTATGTAATACGGCCCAACAGTCCGGCTGAAGTTAGCTCACAGTAGCTCTGCTCAGCCGTGGCTAGGATTCCTAGGTACCAATTTATTATTATTTATTATTATTATTATAGGATTAGTGCAGGGGATTGAGGTATTTGCCCAGTGGAAGGGTTTTGTTTGATAGGAGGGTAGTCAAGTCTCAGCACCACGGTTTCCCCTGACCAAAGAGATTAGGTTTTCATCCGTAGTCGGGCAACTGGTCCCTCATTAATTGGGCAGACAAATTATAGTAGTGAAACAACCAACCCCATTATGAAATACTCCATTGAAGAGAATCATGTAGAACTATGTAATACGGCCCAACAGTCCGGCTAAGCTTAGCAATGCTCTGCTTTGCCGTGGCTAGGATTCCTAGGTACCAATTTATTATTATTATTATTATTATTATTATTATTATTATTATTAGTATTATTATTATTATTGTTAGGATTTAGCTCTGTGGCAAGAAAGCCAAATGCGCCCTGAGATCAGAGACAAGTCCAGGAGGGAAGGTAGCTGAAAAGTGTTGTTGTCTATGTGATTGTATCAATTTGTATGTGAATATATAGTCTGAGTAAATGTAGTGAAGATAAAAAAGAAAATTTTCCAGATGGTCTCTGGATCCATCCAGCCTCTGGCGACTCCCATGGCTCGCTTCGCTCGAGGTTAGGATCGCTCTCTTCGCTCAAAATTGGCATTGCATTTAGCCAAGATTCTAGCGCCAGAGACGTCGGGAACGAGGTGCTTAAATTGATTCTAGTTGAGCCGAGAAAGTAGCCGCTAGCGAGTCAGTGGCAGCAACCACCAGAACTAGGACCACAAGCATTCCCCTACGTTTAATCCGGCGGCTGGCCCAGAAGCGAAGTTGTGGAGGTCATATTCAAAAATTACCTTCTCGTACGAAGCCATCACCCTCTGGAGGCAAACGTGATTATAGTATACATTCATTACAGCTACCTATTTTTATTCATTTCCTTAATAATCCAATACTTGTTTTATAGGGAATGGTTTAATTTTAGGGATTTCTCTCGCTTCCAAATAATATTTATTCCCATCATCATCATATCTTTCACGATCTTTTTCTGACAATGTGAAAACCTCCTCCACTAAGCTAGAAATTTCTTCCAAGATATTTGTTAATGCTTTTTGAATCTGATAAGCATGACTTCGCATTTTACGTCGTAGTAATCCTTCTATTAATCGAACTGTCTCTGGCTGGGTTTCTTCCAATCTTTCAATTAATCGTCTCATAGAATTGACCAGGTATTCTTCTTCATATACACTACCCTTTTTACCTCTAGCTCGTTTCCGTTCTTCTCTTCTTCTATTTTTAGATGTACGTCTTGAAACGCCCGTTTGAGCTGTTCCGCCTGTCGTACCAGTATATCGAGTGAAAAAAGAAGGGGCGGTAGATGATTCAGTAGGAGCTAATGAAACATTATCTGGAGCATCTCCTCCTTCACCATCAATGCCGCCGCCACCAAAAAAACCCAGTGGATCCATCTCTTTCTTTAAACGAAGTTCACGAATTCTTTTGACTTGGGACTTTACTTGTGCATTACAGTCTGAAATTAACTCTGAAGTTTGAGCAAACCCTTCTATAAGACCTGGATCAATTAAAGATTCCAATAATTCCGGTCGATTTTTTAATGCTGCAATTCGAATTGATTCTTCGAACAAATATCCTTTACAAAGAACTCGAATAGCTTCTTCAACATCGTGTAGATAATCGAGATAAATAGTTGCCGAATCTCTATATTGATGAGCTTCAAGAGTTGATTCTGCTAACTGTTGAGCAATTTCCGTTTGTTGCTTTCCTACGGTTGTGAGTGATAATGATTGTCTCCAATCTCCGGATAGTTGATATAAATCCAATGCATCTTGATATTTACCTAACGTCTCATATACAAGAGCTGCTTCAGAATAATTCTGTTGACCTTGTAAGTATGAAGCGTATAATTCCAATATTTTATCCTGCTTATCAGCAGAATATTTAAACAGAGCTAAAGATTCCTTATAAAGAACATGTTCTACAACATAATCAGTTAGTTCATTGAAATCCCCGTTTTCTTCTGCAAGATGTACTAAAGCTTTTGAATATCTTTTCAAGTGTGTATCAATAAGGAATCGGCCATGTATTGGTGTTTGTTCTTGGATATTTTGTAAAAAGGGTAAATATTCTTTGGGATCCTTTTGAGATTGTTGGGCGACCAATAATGTTAAGTCAAGATCATAGAGACCAAGAGCTGTTCTATAAAGAAGTTCAACATCTTGAAGAAAGCATAGATGTTGAATTGCCATTTCAATTGTTGACATATCGCCTACTGAACTTGATTCTGAGTTTTTTGGGAATAAATCCTTAATTAGTATTAAAGCTGCTTCAAGATCAGGAGGCGATTTACATGCATAAGCGGTAAGAATACTTTGAAGATATTCTTTCTTACGATTTGGTTTATTCAGGATCGAAAGAATGTTGTTACAGATCCTATTGACTTTGGAAGTATCATTATCTGCACCAACAGATGCTCCTGCTCCCCCTCCTCGACTAGACTGAACAACCCCAGCATCAGGAGTAGCAGAAATAGATGGGGACTCTGTAGTTATCGACGGTAATTCTCGCAACGTCTCTTTGTACATAGTCTGAGAAACATCATCCTCTTTCAATCCCGAAAGAAACAAATCTATATACTCCACACTGCCCAGTTCATCAACAAATAACTCCAAATTCTCATAAAACTGCTTTGGAGAGTAATCATGTAACAAATTCAGATCAACTCGATGTACCCGACAAGATTTAAAGGCTAGGTCATATCTTAAATCATCGATATTCTTTCGTACTTCACTTAGAACCATTATACGGGGATGTATCGTTTCTAAGTTACCACGTGGTGCTTGTAAGATCAAAGCTGTCTTAGAAGGAATCACTGAGACAATAATAGAACCCCTTTCAATGGCTCTACATCGTTCATCTGTCTGTTGATCACCATCAGCAGGAACAATTATTTGGTTGACATCTGAGTCCAGGTGACAAAATTTAAGTAAGTGTTGTGCAGTTGTGAAAATTACATGACTTTCACTAATAGCTATTGAGGTTACTGAAGAAGCAATTTGTCTTCTATTAGCATATAACCGACCTTTTGATGACAGTCCATAACCAGTATTAGTCGTTCCATCAACTTCAAATGATATACACCTTTCTGGAAATCCTATTACAGTATCAGATTCAATAGCATCCTCCAGATTGTTTGGCGGTGATACTAGTAATCGATGCAATTTACCATCAACAGTTTCAAACACAAACCCAGCTGAATCTGACTGTGTTTTAAGAATGAAAACGTCGGGAACAATGTTATGAACAGCTGCTACCGAAAACTTGTTATACTCATCATCTTGCTCGTGTTGGTGTTCATGTTCGTGTTCATGTTGTTCGTGTTCGTGTTCATGTTGTTCTTGTTCTTGTTCTTGTTCTTGTTCGTCTTCTAATTTCAACACAACCAGCGTAGATCCAACAACATCATCAACTAACACTGCAACTAAATCATGAAGAAATGCTACTTGCTTTGGAACCGTATCATCAGGCAAAACCGCTAATAGAGGAATTTCTTTAACAATTTTTGGAGCATCAACCTTACGTCCTTCCTTCGTTAACCTCCACTGAGCTATTAAGATTTTTGTTGCTGTCAGAACTGCAAACTGATCATTGAAATTGCTTACAGCTACATGAATTACAGTTTCGCTGCCAGGCACTGAGAAGCATCTAAACGACATTGGAGGTGGAGTATTTGCAATTTTTAAAGGTGTAACTTTCACTTCGGATCCATCCAGAATAACACTGGTTCCGAAATCATTCGGTTCACGACTAGGCCCAGATATTAATGACCATAAGAAAGTATGTGTTTCTAACCGGTAGTCACATCCAGCAACTTCTTCGTAACAAACAAGTAAACTCAAAGGTCTTTCTGGATGCCATTTAATCCATTGAGCACATGATCCGGGTATACCTCGCGATAGAACCTCTTGTTTAAGATGCCAATGATAATTACTCACAGTCCATAATTGAATTCTGTCTTCCAAATGAACTGCCAAAACATCTGAATCAACGTTCCAAGCAAGCCCTTTAACGGGCTTGCGTGAGGTTGGCCGCCTCAAAGAGAATTCACCTCTTCTTAAACCATTTCTTTCGAAAAATATTAAGTCTTGTCCTTTGCCTAAATGTGGTTCAGCTCCTGATTGATTCTGTATAGCAGCAATAAGATTCCCAGATGGTCTCCATGCAATTTCTGCCTCTTGTGTATCAACAGGTTCTGAGACACTGTTTAATGATCCATCTCTACCATAAACACGAATAGTTCGTCGTGAAATAGTTGTACCATCATCTTCAGAAACCTCATCTATAGAACTAACAGCAACATATTCGCCATCACCTCTCCATGATATTCTTGTATGTAACTTAAAATCCCCCTCAATTATAACACCAGAATCTACTTTTGAAGGCATTGTTGGATCTCGTAATGCTTTGGCTCCTTTGCCTTCGAATTGAGTCTCTCGTTTTCCCCATCCTACGGAAACATGTTTTGAAATTTTCAAATCTTCATTTTGAATGATTGGCTCAGCAATTGATTCAAAAAGTCGACTTAATAATATTAATGACTTTGACGTAACAATACTCAAAATCTCATCATCTGGACTCCAGGTAGCATCAGTTATAGTACCATCAATTGATCCAACAATTTCCACTACAGGATCCGTTTCACGGATATCATTTTCAGATTCAGTAGCAATGACATTGATTATATCACCATTAGACAATATTAAGACCACAGTATTGGTATCAGAAAAATATTTCGATGATAAAATTTTAAACGGTACAGATGCAATTTCAGGTTGTTGGGGAATTTCCCAGGAAGAAAAAACAGACACTTGTCCGGATTTCTAAAAGTTAGAAATTGAAAGACCTAGCGAATATACGAAGCTCAACACCCTATATCGAATATACCAAGCTCAACACCCTATATCGAATATACCAAGCTCAACACCCTATATCGAATATACCAAGCTCAACACCCTATATCGAATATACCAAGCTCAACACCCTATATGTCTCAATATTCTGGGACAATTGACGGTAAAATAATTGCTGCCGCAGCCTACAATCTTCTTTCTTTGTTGGCATCCCATCACTTACAGAAATCTTTTGAATTTCAATGCTATTAAAATCTTCACTTGGTCCAAATGTACAAACCATGGTATCACCATAAGGATCAAACTCCGCAGAAGCCAATGGCAAATCAGGCACTGACTTCGACCGAACCGATACAACTCCTCTATGAGCTGTAACCAAATTACGCATTTTGAAGTTAAAAAATAAATTATATAAAAGGTCCTTTACCAATAACCTGATCAAAGAGAAGAAACAAGATATCTTAAGGAACGAAGGAAATAGACTTTGAAAAAAAAAGTATTAACAAACAAAAAAAGGCGGTTATGCGAAGAATAAATTTGTAGTACATGTACTGTTCGGTGTACGTCTTCTTCACTACCCTTGCCCTATGACTAGTCTATTTCTTATTATTATTATTGTTCTAGTTGTTTATCTTAGTTATGACATACAAGAGGATCGAAGTTCACTACCTTTTAGCTAGTCAGTTGCTATTAGTCCTAGACCGAATACCCTGTCAATATAGCTAGCTGTGTAGCAATTGTACGACCACAATTTCCACAAAATTTCAGCCGTTCTTCTTCTGTGCATGCATACATGCATGCATTGGTACTGTAAAGTTAAAGTTAACTTAACACTAAGGATGAGATGGAGAGAGGGAGGGAAGGCCGCGGGGTGTTCAAAAATGGTTAATGGCCAGGAGACTAATATTTGACTCATATTGCCCATTAGAAACACAAGGATATTGCTTTTTGGAAGAATTCAGCGAAATATCAAATCAGATATCAATTCTCCTTCACATTTTGTGCATGCGATGGCATCTAACTAGTTATGATTATTATTTATAACACACTAGCCACAGAAGTGATAATGTTAACTGTAACTTTTTCAAAGCAAAAACCACAATTAATCTAACTATTCAATTATAGTTAAGTCTACGTTTTTTCTATCCGGCCTTAATGGTTTTATTGTCGGCACAGCAATTTACAACTACAGTAGAATAAGAATAACGTTAATAGATATGATAGTGGTTAGGGTATATGAATATCGTTGGAATCCGGGGAAATTAATATTCCCGATTCTGTCTTTGTAAGTTATCTGTAAATAGGTTGACCAGAATGAAATTTAATTGGATATCTTAGCATAAATAAATAAATGCTTGTTATGGAATAATAATGTTGATTCTGAAGCTCTGTAAAGAATAAAAATAGAGATATATCATTGGGGAGAAGAAGACTATCTTCGTCTGGCTATATGTATTTACTGGCTCATTGTTAAGACAACAGCCTACAAATTCATTTGGTGATTATCCCCATTTTGTATGATGGACTCGAGCAAAGTGGGCTACGGGAGATCGGGACCCGGTCAAGGGAGGCAAACCGGCGAGTCTCTGGCTCTCTTTGTTCAACTCAGTTTCCATGAATATAGTAAGTCAATCAAAAACAATTATATACTTTATATATCTACGAATCATTCTTCCCAGATTGGACTGGATCATTTTAGAATTGGCAGCAGTAGATTAGCACAAATAATGCGAGAATCAGCGTAAATATAGATTCTAATTGCAAGGACTCCATTTTGAATAGCTCAAATCAATCGACGGATAGAGGCGACACTGTCAACCATATTAGGAACAGAAGGTCTATTTCTCGCGAGAGCATTAGATTTTCGAATAAGAGAAGAGGTCGTTTCAATGCCTAAGATACTTCGATGGTCAACCTGTATAACTTCCGGATTTTGCAGATTACCGGAAGCAAAAGTTAGGTTTCAACATCCAACTGCAAAAAAATAAGCTCTGTTGAAATCCTCATCTTTGTAATTCCTATGATAGGTGCGAGGTCCGTCATCTAAAAGCATGTAGAGATGGGGATAGCGAATAACTATAGGTGTATCTTCTAGTGGTTGGCCGACACCCCATAAGGGATGATGATATCACCCTCACCATCTGGCCTTTACGTCACACCCCTTTCTACAGCGACTTCCCTATGTTCAAAACCATATTCCGTTCGCAACCCAATACGCAGCTTTTTAATTATTTCAGTTCCATTTTAGAGAACTTCTTTTTTCGGCCCTCGCGAGCAAGCAACCTTGCACGAAGCCCCCTTAATTCCCTAGCCACTGATTTGCCTTTGCAAGGATGGTATCCCAGCGCTGCCAGACGCTAAATTTAATGATCAAACTGGGGCGAAGACAGTCCAGACATCTAACCCTAGACGAGATCGAGGGGCAATCGATGCATCGGGCTCTATAGAATATAGAAGGGATTATATCGGGTTGATTAGAAAGATGATTAGGGCGCTCACAGAATCCAAATTAACAGCAAGGCATTTTCAAGCTATGCGAGCAATTCTGACGTCTTGGTCAAGTAACTTAAGATCGGCATCAGAACAATTTGTTGTAACAATAATCTCTTTATCACACTCTTCCTTTTTTCCTTTTTTCCTCCTGTTCCAGGTTGGAATTAACCACTGCTATGAATTTTTCTACAAAGGCAGTTATTAAGGGAGTCTTTAAAACTGGAAATTGTACATTTTTTTCCTCGGGGACTCACAGAAATCCCTGATGCTAAGACTGAATAAATGAAAAGAGAAAAAAAAACAAAAAAAAGAATAAGAAATAAAGTAAAAAGAATTTGAAATCCTATCAATTTTTTTTCTTTTTGGTTTGATATACATGTATGGAAGAAGTGATTGTAGTTCACTATCTTTTCACTTAAGAGATCTCAAGGGGATTAGAATTCTCAGTAGACATAATGAACAAAAAAAAAAAAAAAAAAATTGTTCAGGTATATATTAATATTGCTGTTGAGGCAACGATATGTTCAGCGGGTGCAAAAACCGCAAAACGAAATGGTTACGTTAATGTACTCTCAAAGGCCTTGAATAATTATAGCAATAGTATAACTCGCGATGAGGTTTAGAGCATTTACTTAATTATTTGTTCGCATGACTTAATAGCAGACGATGATTGATATATCTCAAGATTTAACTCAAGATTAAATTACTGTATCGCTGTACCCGAGCGTGTGGATCATGCTAACTTCAAGGGAAATTGGTTGTTCTTGTTAGGTTTGGCTATCTAACTGTGTATTTGTTGCTGCATGGTGTCGATCGCTGCAGTAAAAGTCCTTCCTGATAAATGTTATCATATAACTTTTAGGTGTTACCCCTGCCCTATATCAAAACCAGGAATGGGCCGCATCGAGTTACACTTGAAGACTACCCAAATGTCAAGAGCATCGAGAGTTAGGATCTGGTCTACGTCCAGCAACACTTGATGAAATCCCGTTCGTACTGCCTCACAACAAGGTGGATGAATTTCACTTGAATCGTTAGTATCATCTTTATCAAATGGTAAAAGAAAGCGTCACTCAAAAACTTTATGCAGATTATTTATCTATTAGACTTACAGAGTTCAAGGTCCGATAGGTCCGATACAGCTTCGACAATATTCGTCCACAATTCAAGTAGCGACAATCTTTCATTGGAGTTGGCAACTCGTCTCTGTAATGCCGATGTCGTCTCTAGGAAAATGGTAGCATTACCGACAACCAATTACATCACCAGATAGTAAATTCCCACTTCTATGACTAAATAGGGAGATTGTAGATTTCGATTGATTGTCCTAAATCTTTAGCGTGGGCGGTGCCATGGTGTGCTGCTG
This sequence comes from Sugiyamaella castrensis, assembly GCA_030583505.1. Taxonomy (NCBI): domain Eukaryota; kingdom Fungi; phylum Ascomycota; class Dipodascomycetes; order Dipodascales; family Trichomonascaceae; genus Sugiyamaella; species Sugiyamaella castrensis. Next base: position 9,010 of record JAJMIF010000127.1, read on the forward strand.
TCCCACCTCTTTATAAAACAACAAGACATCCACATCTACAATCAAAAAAGCTATTGACATGATGAATCGAAACAATCCTAAATAGGAGGGCAAATGTAATTCTAGAAGTCTTGTATAGTCTCTGTACCAGTGCTGCAGAGCTCTACCTCGATGTGCGAAGATAATAATGGATAACTATTCCTTTAAAGAGGTTTAACCGTATTTTTAGGTATCGGTATTGCCGAAATTCCGACAGGTGACATTCACCCTAACCCGTTAAAATTGAGGTCTGGTGTTGAATTAAAGAAATTTCATGTTTCATATTAGCACTTGACAAGTTCCTTCCAATCTTGACCACTTCCTTTTGAATTAGCATTTGATAAGTTTCTTTTGAGTTTGCATCTGACAACCTCCATTTGCATCAGATAACCTCCATTTGCATCAGGTAACCTCCATTTGCATCTGACAACCTCCATTTACATTTGACAACTGCCTTTTGAACTGGCATTTGAACTTCAATTTCATTTGATAACTTCCTTTTGAACAGGCATTTGAACTTCAATCTTAATTGTTCAATATCTATTACTGATATAATCATCACTAATCAGAATGCACACAGCAGAATATTTAAAACCAAATGATACACATCATTCATCGATTTTAGCTGGTGGTTATAACCATCCTTTAGCTAGAGTTTGGCAAAGTGAAAAACAAATCACTAAGGATATGTTCATTTATCCATTATTTATTACTGATAATGATGATGAAGAAACATCAATTGATTCATTGCCTAATCAGAAAAGATGGGGTATTAATAAATTAATTCCTTTTGTTAGAGGACTTGTTGAGAAAGGTCTTAGAGCAGTTATATTATTTGGCGTACCATTGAAAGAAGGAGTCAAGGATGAATTTGGAACTGCTGCTGATGATCCTAATGGACCAGTTATTAAAACCATTAAAGCATTCCGTAAAGAATTCCCTGATTTATTTATAATGTGTGATGTTTGTTTATGTGAATATACATCTCATGGCCATTGTGGTGTCTTACGTCAAGATGGGTCTATAATTCGAGAAAAGTCTGTTCAGAGATTAGCAGCAGTTGCTGTTAATTATGCTAAAGCAGGAGCTCATTGTGTAGCGCCCTCAGATATGATTGATGGTCGTATTCGTGAAATTAAACAAGGATTAATTGATAATGACCTAGCTCATAGGACTATGATTATGTCATATGCAGCTAAATTCTCTGGTAATTTATATGGGCCATTTCGAGATGCTGCTGGATCAGCTCCTTCTCATGGAGATCGTAAAGCATATCAATTACCTCCTTCAGGACGTGGTTTGGCTCGAAGAGCTTTACAAAGAGATATTAACGAAGGTGCAGATGCTATTATTGTTAAACCTTCAACTTTTTATCTTGATATTGTTCGTGATGCTGCAGAGATTTGTCGTGATTATCCTATTGCAACATATCAAGTTAGTGGAGAATTTGCTATGATTCACGCTGCTGCTGAAAAAGGTGTAGTTGATTTGAAGGCAATGGCTTTTGAAGCTGCCGAAGGGTCAATACGAGCAGGAGCCAATCTTATGATATCATATTTTACTCCAGAATTTTTGGAATGGTTAGATGAAAAATAAACCGGACCATTAGTATTTTGTATAAAGAACCTAACTCCTCTGTGTCTCATAATTAATATATAATCATTACTAACTGTGTGATGCGTCCGGCAGATATAAATTGCCTGGGAACCATGCCTCAAGACTGGGGCGTGTCATCGGAGACAAAACGGTAACCAACACTTTTGGCAATTAGATTAAATGAAGTTCATTAATTATTAAGTTCTCCCACTTATAATGCAAAAATATATATCTATGTTCTTAAGCTAACACTGGTTGCTTGTTTACTTTGGTAGTTTCTTCTATTTCCTCATTTGGCGCTGCTACTGGAACATCCGGTAATTTCATAATAGGTTCTTCCGGCACTTCAGGCATAACAGGTATTCTCTTTGCTAATTCTTCTCGTTCCATTGCTTCAAGTTCTTCTTGAACTTCTGCCTCATCAGAATTCGTAATGGAATAAGATAACATCTCAGTAATTTCCCTTTGATATGCAATACCTTCAGCAGAATCATCCATAATCTTTTCAACCTTTTCAATAGACATCTCTTGATTTAAAGTCTTTAAAACGTGATTACCTTGTTCCAGACCAAATAAAACATCTTTTTGAACAAGTGCAAATTCAATACTATGAGTAAGTGTTTCTAGAGTTTCTAATTGAGTATCAGTCTTTGAAAGTAATTGTTCTTGGTATTTCTTCTTACGAAGTGCTAATAACGCTCTATTTTTATCACCTTTTCGAAGACATTCTTTTGCAATTTCTTGTTCTCTGTTAAGAACTACTCGAATTCTTTTTTGATATTGATGCAATTTATCCCTTTGGATCTTCATATCTAAGATGGCTCTATCCTGAGCAGTTACTTTACTTGAATTATTTCCCATTTTGCGCCGGTGTATTGAATATGTATATATGAAAGGAGATATTCAAATGAAGATATTCAAATGAAGATATATCCGATCAAGAGTTCACTATATCCAGGACAGTTCGAAATAATTAACGACATTCTTATATCAGTCTCAACTTATCTTATGACGCCGTGAAGGCTTATGGTGCAATGCAGGCAGGCATATTAATCTGGCATGCAGCAGCTCTCGGACACTCTTTTTCTTATCAGATAAATTAGCGCCGCATTTAAGCCGCAGTTAGACTCGGCGGCGGCGATTTGTAGATTCTTAGAATCTCGTTTATCATGTGAATAATTGAAGGTTAAGGGTTTTTTATTACAAGGTTTATTTATTTGCTATTTATTACTTGATCGTAGTTATTGATCTTAAGTTCTTATGATATATATTAATCAATCTCTATTTCGTATATTTCAATATATTATAATTCTCTTAGAAGTCTTAGAAGTCTTATATTTGTCTCTGTAACTGCTTATTATGTTACTGGTATCTTTTATCCGGATACACCTAATCTTTAGAAGTTAAGATTAGGATAGACCTTTGAGATCTCTAATAGATCCTATATTGGGGATCTACAGATTCGTATTATTCGTCTGCTTCAGCCCCAGACCCTTAGATAGCTAGCTAGCTAGCTGACTGTCGCTACGCTCGAGATTCATCTAGTTGCCCTGAAGTAGAGCTATCACGACTATGCTCGAGATCCGTCATAGTCGCTCACTCGAACTAACGGTAGCTGGGCGCGAGGTTCCCATATCTCGAGCGATAGGGGACCTGGGAACCCTCTAGAGGATGACGCTGATCTCAACCTTAAGCAAGAGCAAAGCAGTGACCCAGAGATAAATTGTCAGCGCCGGAGCAGTGGAGCACCCTGTCGAGAATGTTGATGTACCAGTGAATAGTTTTTTCTGGATGGCTATCCTGATTCTATTATCGTAGATTCTTATGGTATTTTCAGGTTATTATGATATTGAGTTATTTTCATTTCATTTCATTTCATTTCTCTTCTTTCATTAATCAATTCTGTATTTGACCAAGGTATTAGTTACGTGTACAGGAAAGCTCTGTACAGTGGTGTTAACACTTGTTTTGTTAACAGTTAACCGTTAACCATCTCTCTACATGCATGCGCGGACCAAGTATGCGCAGCGCTAACATTAACTGGGTTAGGCTAGCTAGCTAGCTAGATAACATTGCACGGCTGTGTCGAAATTTATTTTTTGGTTCTGATCTATCACAGACCCTTGGAATTTTATTTTAATTTAATTTAATTTATTTATTTTTTGATTTTGATTTTAATTTTGATTTTGATTTTGGATTCATATTCATATTAACAATAATTAATATGAGACCAAAACAAAGGAAACAACCTATCTCTAGTGACGTCAAGTTGGATAACACAGTTTATCGACTTGTAAGGGAATTCTTAGAAGATCAAGCTAGAGCTCAAGTAAGAGCTCAAGTTGATGATGACATAGATTTAAGAAGAGGATTATCAGAAAAAGAAGCCGATCTTAACTTATTGTTAAATTTAAGAAAACTTCGAGTATCAGAAGCTATTGATATTTGTCAAAGAGCGGAACTCAGTTTACGGCGTGTTAAAAGAGATGCTCTAGAGAAATCTATTGAAAAAGTTAAAGAATTAATCCGCAAGGAAGAGAAAGAAAAACAGGAATTACGAGAACAGGAGCGACGGCATAATGGTGATGGCGATGATGATGAATTAGATAGTGATTTTGAAGGTGTGGATATGGATTCACTAATGGACGTTAAAAACATCAATCAAATGAATAAAAGTGTGGTTAATTTATGGAATATACCACCTGTAGAGACAGTAGAATCTGGATATGGATCTGCCGCGGATGGAGCTGAATCTGTTACCAATACTACTGCTGCTGCTACCCCTACGCCAGATCAATCGATCCCAGCTAAAAATACAACACAATCTTCTTTACCGGATGGACAGCCTGAACGTAAAAGAGCCAGAAATGAAAATGCCACCATTAATGGTAGTAGTACCAAAAAGAATAACAAAAAGGATAAATTAGACAGACGACCAGCTATTAGTGTCACCTTACAAGATCTAGGTGGAATCGAAAAAGTCATAAAGCAACTTCTAGAAATGGTTGCTTGGCCATTAACTCATCCGGAAGTTTATGCCGAAATCGGTTCAGATATTCCTCGTGGGGTTTTATTACATGGCCCTCCAGGATGTGGGAAAACAATGCTAGCAAATGCTCTCGCGAATGATTTAGGAGTAGCATTTATTAATGTCTCTGCGCCTTCGATAGTAAGCGGAATGTCAGGTGAATCTGAGAAAAAGTTACGAGAAATCTTTGATGAAGCTAAAACTTTAGCTCCATCCTTAGTATTTATTGATGAAATTGATGCCATTACTCCTAAGCGAGAAAGTGCTCAAAGGGAAATGGAAAGAAGGATAGTAGCCCAATTGTTGACATGTATGGATGATGTTGCTATGGATAAAACTGGTGGAAAACCAGTGATGATTATTGGAGCTACTAATAGACCGGATGCTATTGATTCTGCTTTACGTCGAGGAGGTAGGTTTGATCGAGAAATTTGTATGAATGTTCCTGATCAGGATGCTAGACAGAAAATTTTACAGACTATGTCGAGAAAATTGAAATTAGACGGAGGAGAGAATTTCGACTTCAAAAAGTTAGCCAAAATGACTCCTGGGTATGTTGGGGCTGATTTGAATGCTTTAGTAACAGCGGCTGGAGCATGTGCCATAAAACGGATTTTAGGAAAACCCACTGATAACAACAGCAACAGCAACAGCAACAGCAACAGCAACAACAATAATAATAACGACAACAATAATAATGATAATAATAATAGTTCGACGTATATTTCGACCACAATCACATCAACTACTGTAGAAGAAGTTCTCATAATAGAAAAAGAGTCTATTGACAAAACGTTTTCCAATGATTTAATCTCAGACCAAATTATGGATATAGATACAAATCCTATCCTGTCTCTAACCAATGAGTACGGTAATGGCCAAGATATTGCTCCTATTAATGATATCCGAACATTTATTGATTCTCACCCTCAACCACTTAGTCAAGAAGAACTTTCTAATGTCGCTATAACTTTCGAAGATTTCATGGATGCTCTACCATCTGTTCAACCATCGTCAAAACGTGAAGGATTTACCACCGTACCAGATGTGACATGGGTTGATGTTGGTGCTATGACTGACATTCGTGAGGAGTTAGAATATTCCATTGTAGAATCAATCAAAAATCCCGAATTATATGCAGCAGCTGGTATTCGTGCCCCATCTGGCGTTTTACTATGGGGTCCACCCGGATGTGGTAAAACTCTTTTAGCAAAGGCTGTGGCCAATGAATCACAAGCAAATTTCATTTCTGTTAGGGGACCTGAACTACTTAACAAATATGTTGGAGAATCTGAAAGAGCAGTTCGTCAAGTATTTGTACGCGCTCGTGCTTCTGAACCTTGTGTTATTTTTTTCGATGAATTAGACGCATTGGTTCCTAGAAGAGATGATTCAAATTCGGAGTCATCATCTCGGGTAGTCAATACATTACTTACGGAACTTGACGGAGTTGGTGATCGTAAAGGTGTTTATGTTATAGCTGCTACCAATCGTCCTGATATGATTGATAGTGCTATGCTGCGACCAGGAAGACTTGACAAGCAACTTTATGTTGAACTTCCCACTGCAGAAGAACGAGTTGAAATCTTAAAAACTGTAACTCGAACATCCCCACTGGATACATCTGTGGATCTTGTTTCTTTGGGTCATGATGAACGATGTAGGAATTTTAGTGGTGCTGATTTAGCCAATCTAACGAGAGAAGCAGCTGGGTTGGCTTTACGTTCTGTTCTCATAGGCCGAAAAAAGGCTGGTAATTTTGAGGATGGCCCTGCTAATGTGCGTATTACCGCGGGTCATTTTGAAGAAGCTTTTTCCAAAGTAAAAGCAAGTGTTTCTGATGCAGATAGAGCAAAATATAATCGGATGAAGCAGCGCTAATAATAAATAAACACAAAATCTACAATTGAGTACCGCAGACCAACGACCAGGTTGAAATAGGCACATTGACAAGAACCGAAGATTCGGACCCCAGTGAGAGGACGGGATCGAGTTCTATTGTCTCCGGCAGCTGGGGCGAAGTCCCAGACCCCGAGAAACAATTACCAGAGCTAAATAGTATGCTATTACTATTGATTTTATTCCGGCCTAAGGTCCTTGAATCCGTGGGGGGCGGATCAAGCGAGGTAAGACCATTCAGTGGGTGGTAATTAATTCTTGAGGCAATTCTAAATTTTCATGAGAGTCAATAAATAAATATCTATAATACAAATGTGACCGAAACGGATTTTAAGCATATGCCCGTCGGAGTACGTTGCGTCGCACTCTCCAACTATGAGAACCAGCAGCAGATCCAGGGCCATTCTTGGACAGATATGGTGCATGCTCCTCAATAGTAGGGTTCCAAAGTTCCCACAGCGGGAGATGCAGTCTACCTCGTACCAAAACTAATTGCTGATTATTACTTATAAAGGATTCAGAAGACAATCTATATGGAGGAATGGGAGTCAACACATGTAATGACTTATTTTCAATGTCTATAGCTTGGATGATGGCATAGCCTAAACAACGAGAAGCTTGAGGCAGAAGAACAGAAGAAATATCATTAGGTTGTATCCACGGTAAGGATTCAACTCGAGTCTGTGAAACAGGAATATCGAAATCGCGGTCTACAGCAATCACTGAGACTAGTGATCCATTGATGCAAAGAGCAACGTCATCCATATTAATACCTTCACTATCAGTGATAGCAATTCCTTGAATACTAAGAAAATTATTGTCACTTTTATCTGCTCCATATGGAACTACATATGGAGGGATCTCCGTGAGATGCTGAGGATGAAACTGTAAGCCATTGCCGGTATCACTATCCTTAGAGTGAAGATAAGCCATGGCCTGAAGGGTCCTTAAGTCAGAAGCAGAATATTTACTGCAAAACGATATAGCATTCATATTGACCGGATCAAGGACGGATTCTATGGAAACAATAGGAACATCACTACAGTTACTAAGAGTGGCTTTAACTTCCATCTGTGAATCTTCAGGACCAAGACTAATAATTACATTCGGTTTCATAAATGATGTAATATCAGCCAATAGATCTACCCCCAACCCACGAGTCCAACCTGGGGTGTTGATGATTAGTGGAGTCTGATTTTTAAGTTGAGTTTCCTGGTAAGTTCTGAAAAGATCATGAGCTCCTTCTATGTAAAGACTGGGTTCATCCTTTGGGGACGTATAACCTAAACTATGAGCTTTTACCACATTCGAAAAATTGGCATGAGAAAAAGACGGACCCAAGTTGAGATCAGGAGAATGAAGGGATATGGTTCCAGGAGGGCAATACTCTGGTTGACCAGGGTCAAGTTCAAGGTAATGAAGTCGAACAGGAGAATACGATGATGATAATGATGATGAAAGAAAAAAATTGGTCAAGAATTTACTGAACATGGACTTTCCGGAAGATTTAGGACCAAGGATAAGGATAATTGGTGGCGAATTTACATAAGAATCTTCTGATAATGCAAATATTCTATAGGCTATATCGTACCAAGATTTGAAAGGTGTAAATAATAAAATCGAAGCTGGAGCTTCATGAATAAGATGGTAAGACGAAGAACTACTACTAGTAGTACCCCACAAATTCTTAAATGGAGGGGCCAATTTTACAATGTTTCGTAAGCCAGTAAATTTAGAATCAATTCTAATAACAGCCTTATATTTTTCATTCAGATGTTCATTATCCTCAGTAACAGTTAGTTCTACCAAGTTAACATTCTCTACCTGAATACATTCAATTACTGGTAAAGGATGTGTACTATTATATGGAGCAATGACTTGATAAGATCGTTTACTAGCATGTAATGTAGCCCCCAAGAGAGTTATAGCACCTTTCTGGACTGTAAGAGAAAATTCTCCACAGAAGGTCAAAGTATCACCCTTTGTCAGTCCATAAATAACACTTTCACCATGAATGTGCTGGTCGTTATTATCAGCTGAATCAGAAGGGAAAACAGTATTTTCAGCTGTTGGTATAAACTTTGAGATTTTGATCGTATCAGCAAATGGCGTCGATATCAACTCTTCAGAACGTGATCTTCCAGAAGCGGAATTCTGGGCTGGACTTTGTTCTTCCTCATTATTAAATCGGCCCATTCGTTTCCCTCCACCGATAGTTGCAGCCGGACTCTGTCGTCCAGATGGATACCTTGAAGAACTTGATATCGATTGAAATGAAGCATCATCATCGACTACTGGTTCGCTGTCTTGACCATCTTCATAATCTTCCATAGCATCACCTCCAGCGTACAGTGGAGGATCAGATAATACCGATGAAGATTCTTCTTCGACTTGTGAAGTTAAATCTAACTTTATGTTTTTATTCCTCGTAGCCAGCAGGGCACTGACTGCTGATTTACGTTTCATGGTAAGATACCACAGTTCCTATTAACTCTAAGAAAAAGATGGATACAAAGTTGAGAAATTTCAGTTGAAGTCGGCGAGATAAAACAGGGGGAGCTACAGATGAGAGAAGAGATTTCCGAAATTTTGAAGCCTCATGAGCCCCGTGAGCCCCCATGAGCCCCGTAAGCCAATATCGAAGATAAAAAAAAAAAAGCCCTGCAAACTGCATGAGCCTCGCCGTCCCGGTGAAGAAAGAAAAAAAAAAAAAAAAAAAAAAAAAAAAAAAAAAAAAAAAAAAAAAAAAAAAAAAACAATTGCTACTAAAACTCTTAAAGAGAATAATTATACACAAAACAAAATATTTTACAATGAATATAGAATAATATGAAAGATTTATTTGTTGGTTAAAAGAAAAGAAAGAATAAAGCCACTGGAGTAAAATCTAAGTAAAGGCTATAACTAAATAACCGATAATAATATCACTAGACCAGAATAACAGATGAAAAATTATGTAATCATAGCTACTGAAATTATTTAATATCATGCCCCAGGGATAAAATATAGGGTTATTAGGGTTCACGTTAATTGCATAAAATGCAGGGGTTCATTTCAATCGAGACCTGGAGAGACGAATGAAAGGTCAATTGACCACTATTTCAGAAGAACCAAAACTAGCCGTCAAAAAGAGAACGGAGGATCTACATTTAACGCGGATGATACCATTGACCGGAGGCACACAGGTCTCGAGCGCGGTGAGCTGCCTCGGAGTCACATGAGGGAATTCGAGCTTAAATACACGCACCCAACTAAAGCTAGGTGGACAGGAATTCTGAATCTTGCCATGAATAAATTACTAGCTTTGAGTGGACTAATCATGTGTTGGATAGAGCTCTCCGGCTATCTATAGCTTACGGCGGCTTATATATGTAAGTTAATTGTACAGACTACAGCGCTAGTGCGCGCACGTATATGCACGGCTGTTACTGATACATAGAAATAAATGACCTCGATATGATGTTATTTTGAACTCGCCATTACCACTTTCTTACATTAATACCTCATTATAATAACGTTAGGCCCAGCCGCATTATACTTCCCAAATGAAAATGGCCTGATTCATTGGCCAATCATTTCTTTTGACAGACATATAATTCGAGGATCCAACTTCTCTACCTCACTCCATCATCATCATCACTTTCATTTTCTTCAAGTTCATATTCTTTTTTAAGACCAGTATTTGTTTACTAAACCGCATTCAACTAAATCAAAATGTCCGAAGTTAAAGAGACTCCTTTGAAGACTGGTAAGTGATTACGAATTTGTGGGGTTAAGTTCGGGGAAAAAATATTTGCGAACAAAACATAAGGCAATAATTGGAAAGTTGTTTTAATCAAATGAAAAACTTATTACTAACTGTTACTTTTTAGTCCAGGCTAATCCTCTGTATGTATAAACGAAGATGTTTTCTCGATATGAGAAGGTCTTTTGAATTGACAATGGTCATTGAAATACAGATACTGTTGATTGAGTATTGTTATACGATTACAATCCATCTATTGGGATTTTGTTCAACAGTTTGACAGCATTGAATGGCGAAAGAAAAGAGTTAACAGGACTGGGTCATGAGTCTATTGCCTCGGCCTTTTCTGAAAACGAAGTGAGACTGTTTGTGTTCAGACTGGGCCGGTGGATAGGTGGTGTGCTTGCTCATCGGGATAACCATAGGGTTGCCGACGCTAGCCCAACTCGTTTTCTTGAATCACTTACGTTTAATGGGTCGTTTTTCTAACATTGATAGCTTCCCTCAGCAAAACCAGACTAAGCATTGCTGGCAAAACTATGTGGATTACCACAAGTGTGTCAAGGCTAAAGGTGAGGACTTTGCTCCTTGTCAAGTCTTTTACCGTGCTTACAGCTCCTTGTGCCCTACATTCGTGACTGAGAAGTGGGACGATGAAAGAGCTGCTGGAACCTTCCCTGCCCGTATCTAAATTGTGATACCTTGTTAGATGGGGTATGAAAACCCAGCGAACTATTTAAAATATAATAAATTATATCACATTTGTGTCTGTATTATTTTTTTTTGTGTCGACAGTGTCAGAAGAAAACTGCATAATTAGAGCAGCAAATTCATCATCCTTGTTATGCCTCCGGCTGCTGGGGAGCTTTTCATTCAATTTATTACATAAAATCATCCTCCCAATCATCAGGACGAAACTGATTTGAAGCATGACGAATATCTTCTTCCGTGAAAACATCATCATAGGCATGATCACGTTGTTGGGCCAATTTCTTGCGTTCACGAGCTATTTCAAGTTCCTTCTTAGCCCTCTGTTGTCTATTAAACTGTTCATTACGGCCTTTTTCTATATCGTAGTCTAACCGCTCTTGCTGTAAGTTGGGATATTCTTCCGTTTTAGTTTTATTCAACCGGTTTATTATGGCATTAATTCTGGTATCAATATGGATTCTTTTCACATCTTTATCCTTTTTAAATCCTACTTGTCCTACTGCCATGGCACCAGTTTTATGTAAATTCTTCCAAGGTGTATATATAACAGTCACATTATCTTTTTTATTTCCGGTGATTGAGTTAGCCTTTGTGAGTTGAGCACAGTCAACCAAAATTTCCTCGGGGATATTATCCCATGACTGATCCTCAGGTAGTCTAACGTAGACATGAGCAGAACTGAGATTATCAACGTGGAACCTTGGAAGTTAGTAACTGCCTATTTGAACATCTCCAGCATATTAAAATGTCTGGGGCTAATGCTTACCATACGTCATTATCCAAACCGTATTTAATTAACTCTTCATCTATTGAATGTTAGTTAGTATCAGTCTTGGCTCTTATTATTTCCGTCACTTACTTTCTTCTTTATTTTTCCCCATATAAATCTTCACCGGTGGATCAACTTCTCCGGATACCCCTGTGGATTCAAAATAATAAACCATTTTTCTTCTATCTGTGCAAATCAACTAGAAACTAAAAGGCAACTGATGACGATCAAGCCTGATGAGAGAGAACGGAAAGTCCACGAAGTTGGTTGTTAAAATCGATCATTGTGATCGGACTGATGGCCCGGAAAAAGAATAAAAAATGGGGGTTAGGTATATTCATATAAAGGAATAAAGGAAGATCCATGGAGGTTTATTCATATAAAGGAAGATCTATGGAAGTTTATTCGTTTATAGGCCGGAAAGCATGAAACTTGGGTAGAAATTCTGGAAGAATGATAAGACAGAAGAAGTAGATAGAATTAGGGTAAACAAAGTGCAAATTTTAATTGAATGATAGCCAGATTGAAATTAATATCAATTTGTTTACTAGATAAGTCTAGATTGAAATACACAATATTTAATTGGTTGATTGAAATAGCAAATAAGCAAATTCGGTGAAGATATATTCAGAATTTAAGTTAACCCGAAGTTAGTTAGCTAGATCTAAAAAATCGATCGCTCCGCTAGGGTCCACTCGGTCCCTGCATGCGGCTCGACGCAGGGACTTAACATTCTCACAGTTTTTCTTCGAAAGTAATTTCAAGTGAAAGTATTTCGGAATTCATTCTCATTGCGACCCAAATTATGAACTGTCCTAAGCTGTGTCTCCAGCGGCCTGTGTTCCCTTCTCTGCCTCTGCCCCTGCCAGTATTGCTTGATCAAGTATCTTGAGTAGCCACAGTCGATCAGGGCAAACGGCCGTCAGCACACTTGACATCGAACGAAGCGAGCCGCCGGAACAAGATAGTGTAGCCGATTCTAAGTTAATTATTTATCTAGAAAAAGTACCTGTTTTTTATATGTGTACAGGTGTAAAAGTTAATTTATCTAAGGTGCGGTCCATGATTTTATAAAGGAAGTTCAAAAGAAACATTGACATCAATATCACGAGCCATTTGTACAACCTTTGACAATTGACAAACCTTTTGAGCAGCTTCATCCAAATCATTAAAAGAAAAGATTTTAAGACCAGATTCAGAAATTAATTTCTGAGCTTCGTCTAAATTTGTACCTTGAAGACGAACAACAATAGGAATATTTATACCAATATTCTGAGCAGTGGCAATCAAACCCTTTGCAATATTATCACATCGAACAATACCTCCAAAAATATTAACAAAGATAGCAGTGACTTTAGATTCAGAAGTAATAAGGCTAAAAGCTTTTTCAATAGCTGAAGCAGTAGCACCACCACCACAATCCAAAAAGTTAGCAGGTTCACCACCATAAAGTTTAATAATATCCATAGTAGCCATTGCAAGACCAGCACCATTTACAAGACATCCAATATTACCATCAAGTTTAATAAAATTCAAATTAGCTTTAGAAGCTTCAACTTCATCAGGATCTTCTTGAGTAAGATCTCTCCAAGACCAAATTTCTGGTTGACGGAAAGCAGCATTATCATCAAAAGCAAGCTTAGCATCCATAGCTAAAACTTTATTATCAGTGGTTTCAGAAAGTGGATTAATCTCGATTTGAGTGGCATCTTTATCATCAAAAATCTTATAAAGTTTCTTTACAGTTTCAGCAGCTTCAGCAACAGCTTTTGAAGAAAATCCAAGGGTATTAGCAACTTTTAATGCCAATTCATCAGTAACACCTTGATGAATATCAACTTTAAATGAATGAATTGCTTCAGGAGTATCTTTAGCAACTCCTTCAATATCCACACCTCCTTGAGAAGAAGCAACAATTACAGGACCTTGAGCTGATCTATCCATAAGAACAGCTAAATATGCTTCACGTCGAACGAATTCTCTCTCAACAACATACACAGCAGTGACTTCTTTACCAGCAGGGCCTGTTTGTTTAGTAACTAATTTATGACCTAACATTTGTTCGGCGAAGATTTTAGCTTCATAAGGAGATGAAATAAGTTTAACACCACCTTTTAATCCACTATCGAAAACACCTTTACCACGACCACCAGTAAGAACTTGAGCTTTAATGACCATATCTTCTAAACCAAGATCTTTTGCAATTTTTTCAGCGCCTTCAGGAGTGGTTGAGGCTGCACCTTTAGGAACACCAACTCCATATTGCTTAAGTAATTGAGCAGAACGATATTCATGCAATGATAAATATCTCTTAGAAGCAGCAGCTGACTGTTGAGGCTTATAAGCTCTGACCGCAGTCCTTCGAACTGTAGCGTTGAACATTTCTAAAAAAGAAAAAGTTAGTCTACATAACATAAACCCCAAGCTATAAACCCCAAGCTATAAACTCCAAAACTCCTACTTCTCCCCAATAAGACCGACCATCAATTGCCAGGAAATCATGTCTCTCTGTCGAACAAAGCGGGAATTAGGGGTCTGGGGCTACGCCCAAGTCGCCAGAACCACAATTCGACAAGAAGTTGAGAAAGCCGAGGAATAAATAATCAGGCACAATAAGCCCGGACAAAGTATGTTCAATTGGGTCATATAAGTGAACTTACTTGATTATTATCTATTTTATCTATCCAATAAGAAAATCGTTGATTAATTGATTGATAGATTGATAGATAGAAAGATACAGAAATAATTACAAGAAGGAAGGAAGACGGGAAGGAGGGGGAGATATAAAAAAGTTGAGATGTCCGTTCCGACACGAGCAGCAGACGAATACGCCCAAAAGCTGCTTTAAACCCTTGCCCTATAAGTGAGGGGCCTGCATAAAGAGAGAGGGGTAAGTGTTTTTTTTTTTTCTTTTTTTATCTTCAAAGTCTATTCTGTGACAATCTGCTGTAGAGAGATCGGTGTCAGGAACGCCGCCGTGCTGCCAGCTTGGCTCCGGTCTGTTCCTAGGTTTCCTTTCCTTTTAACCTTAATACGTCCCGCAAAACTTAATTGATCTTGTATTATTGGATCTTCGTCTTAGTTAACGTTAATTCAACGCCAGGTTTAGGCGTTTGTTCAAATCTCCCAATGTTTTAGTTGAATATTAGGTTAGAGTTTGCATTCCACTGGACAGATGGAAGGTGGTGTTCAGCTGCAGTAGGCGGATAAATGTAAACACAACTTTTGAAAGGTTGCACTATTTCAAAATTTACAACAGGAAACAAGTTAATATTAAATTAAAGTTTAAACATTTAAACTTCATCAATCAATCACTCCACACTAAGATTGTTCTCACACGCGTTCACTAACACGTAACACGTCGTACCGGTAACTGTAAAAACTCTTTTCTTTATACGGCAGCTGAATGACTGAGTTCTGTCAGTCCAGCGTTTTTAAGATTCGGAGTAAATCTTAGAGCTGGTTAGAGCTGGTTATCTTTAGTCCTGGCTACTGCAGTAGTTATAAGTATAACGTATACTGTACTCTCCTTACCGCTGTGTTAAATAGGAACAAAATTGACTGGTCATTGTGGCTAGCCGAAACTCGGCAAATTGACCCGCTCGGCATTACATGCAAAAATATACAGCCCGAACAATTAAAAAATTTTATCATAATAGAACAAGTGTCTGGCTAAATCAATTAAAATTATCTGCCGGGTTCTCAAAGTTTCCTTTTCAGAACTTAAATTCCTTCTTATCATTAATTAATTATGTAAAGTGTAAATTAATGATTTCTGTTTCTCTGGCTGAAATTTTAGAAAACTTCAATAGAATATATACTTTAACGTTATATAGTGGGCGTTCTTCTTGCCTGAGGTGACGATCCGGAACAAAATCTCCCAGAGTCCACGACTTGCATTGGCCCCCCAGTTGTACTCCGACTGCAAGCATTCTACCCCGGATCTACCCTAGATCCTGCTTCCTCGGTATTCTGGATGTGATATATTATAATTATAACTATGCCTTGTAACGTGGCCACTTTAAAGTTAATTACAAAAACAGTTATTTTATTTTTTTAAGTTGCCGTATAACTTCCGTTTAGCTGTTATATGAAAACGAACTGTGTTTTTTTTAGTTCTCTACCGATAAGTTTCCTCTTCTCCACCTCCTTCCGTTACCGTCGTCTCAAACCAACTATCCCTGCATATTAGATCTAACAGGTTAGCATAACTGTGTTAAAGGTTAATTAACAATAATGTATGCGCATGCTGTAGTTCCCGATCATCCTCTGATGCGGCTGAATCAACCCGATAATTCAGCCGCTCCATTTTTATTGCATTTTGTGCGGCTTTCGATCTTGAAAATTGAATATTTACCATTCTCTCTGTCAAAGACAGATTTTTTGACCATCAGTTGCTATTGTATTGCTATTTGATTAGCAGCCAGTCTCCTAGAAAATCTCGGTTGGAATATGATTTTATGATATCAGTATTATAATCTTCTCTCATCTTTTGGTTTATCTTTTTTGATTATGAATGTCAAAGAAGTAGACAAATTATCAGCACAATTTGCTGTATCAATAAATGAAGCTAGTGGTTTAATATCATCATGGTTAGGTGACGATGATGGTGGTGATGGTGGTGATCAGCTATCATTAGCAGCTAAAAAGAAGAATACTTCTATCACTGCAGATGAGGAAGACGATGGAGAGGTAGAAAATATTCTACGATTAACTAAATTATCCAATCCAAGGGCCGGATTAGGTTCGACTAATACGCAACCTAGTCGTGATTTTAATTATAATAGAGGCCTAGTAGATACTTCAAACGCTGGTCTTTCTCAGAAAGCGTTGTTGGCCATGAAGAAGAAACTGCCTCAACAATCTCAACGAGTAAATCCTCGTAGATGTGGTGATGATAATGATAACCGGTCTGATTCTGATTCAGATGGTCGTTCTTCTATGAAAAAGGCAACGAAACGATCTTCAACATCTTTCCTAGACAGTTACAAAAAGAATAAAAAGTCCAGAAAGTAAAACTGGTCTTATTTAATTACATTCTTCTAATGGCTATGCCGTGATTATGATAAATCACTGACATTACTTAAGTTTGGACTTTCATATCTCCTCTGGCAGGGTTTTGTCCGGACAAGTAAACTCGAGTTAAGTGAGCTACTGCTCACTTAAGGCTGTTACCATACTAGCCTCTTTGAATGTACTTAGATCCTTCAAAGTCAGAAAATGGTTGTATAACTAATGGCAAAAATTTGGACTAGCGATTTTGACCCAACCGAAGGTCCTCAGAATAGTACCTCCATTGGATTGTAAATATCTATATTAATTAGTAGTAGATTATTATTAATAACTTCCTATTTGTAAATACATCATCATTATCTCATTATGCTTAACAATACTTAATGATATATAGGAGGGAGGGAGGTAGGAGTAATTAATCTTGTTATACATATATAATATCACATAAATCCGAACGAAAGATTGTTTATTATTACACTTCAGCGCGAGGTCTTTTAAGTAGTCTTTCATCAGATACATCATCAGATGAAGTCGGATTCAATAACGATTGAACACTACTAGAATTATGTCGTGAATTGGTCTGACTTGGTATAGATGATCCAATACCACCAGTACTACCCCTAGATTTTAATCCTCCAGGTGAATTGAAAACCGAGCTTATACTACTAATACTGGTCATACTGGTTATACTACCAATACTACCTTTGCTACCAGTAGAAATACTTGTAATACTTCCAGTACTCTCTTGTCGATTGTATGGCAATGGTAATGTTCCACGATCATAATCAGCTACTCCAGTTGAAGAATTAAAAACTTCACCCGAAGTGTGCCGACGGAAAACAGTACCAGAAACACCAACACCTGATCTTGCTAATTGTTTGTTTATTACACCACCACCACCATTATCGTACTGTGCTGTATTAGGATTAGGAGTGATAGGATTATTACTAGGAGGAAAACCATTCGTGGAATTAGGAACACTATTTAATCGATGGTAAGGAGATGAAGAAACCAATGGGAATGATCCAGGTCTTTGGTCTCGAGAAAGAGGCATATACGTTGACGATTCTCCTGAATAATTAAAATATCCTACCTGCTGCTGTTGTTGTGGCGGTGGATGCGATTGCTGTTGTTGCTGTGGGGGTGGTGGCGGTGGTAGTGGCGGGTGCGATTGTTGGTATGGTGGAGGAAACTTTTGATAGGATTGAGCACCACTGCTATTGTTAATTCCATTATATTGAGATGCGTAAACCGGATTGTCATTAGCAGCTGATATCGCTGTTATTTCATGTGGCTGCTGAGGTTGAGCTTGTTGTAAAGGTTGGGATTGAGGATGTTGGGGGGCAGAGAGAGATTGTGACGGTAGTGGCGGAGGGGGTGGCGCAGGCGCTAAAGGATCATAAATTACCGAAACTGCTCTTTCCCTATTAGTCTCTTTAAACTGATTATACAAGCCATGATGGAATGGCGCCTGTTGACGATGAGTCACTGGAGGTGGTGGGGGCGGTAGTGATGGCTGGGCTGCTATCGCTAGTTGTTGAGCAGTCACCGTGGTATACGCAGCAGCCCCGTTACCAGTAGGATTGGACTGAGATGATAATTGTTGTGAATAAATATTTGGATCATCAAGTCGACTAAGAAACATAGAAGTAGTTTGAAGTCCTCGACGCAGCCTATCCAGCTCAACTAACGGATCCATATCTTCAATTTTTGTTCTAGGAGAAGAAGAATTTGCTTTGGTCCGTTCAGAACTTCCAAATGGATACGATGATCTCTGCTGCAGTGGTTGCTGATTATTATTTGATGACGCCAAACCAGATATTGTATCTACCATCTGAGATAAATGATCAATTGCTCTCTTCAATCCATCACTGAGATTATTATTCCGGGCATTTAACCGGTTGTTTGAATCTTGAAGATACCAAACTGTTTGTTCCAATGATGCAATGCGTGATTCCCAATCAGACGATGCGGTATTCGAAGAATATTGTACACTGGCTGGGCTATGAAGAAGTGAAATAGGGCCACTTCCACCTATTGTACCAGGGCTTGCTCCTGGAGTACTATGGTGATGCGCAGAAGTCAAAGAGGGGGTATCCAATCCAGGACCAAGTGTAGTAGTCCCACCATTTACAGAATGTTGATGCTGATGGTGAGACTGTTGTGATTGTTGTGATTGCTGCGATTGTAACTGTTGATTGTACGGTTGTGGTTGCTGCTGTTGCTGTGGTAGTGGCAATGGTGGTTGCTGTTGTTGTTGCTGCTGCTGTGGTAGTGACAATGGTGGTTGCTGCTGCTGCTGCTGCTGTAATGGTTGTTGTTGATGATGTTGTTGTTGTTGTTGCTGTTGTTGCTGTTGTTGCTGTTGTTGCTGTTGTTGCTGTTGTTGCTGTTGTTGCTGCTGTTGCTGCTGTTGCTGCTGCTGTTGCTGCTGTTGCTGCTGTTGCTGCTGCTGTTGCTGCTGCTGTTGCTGTTGCTGCTGTTGCTGCTGTAGCTGCTGTTGCTGCTGTTGCTGCTGTTGCTGCTGTTGCTGCTGTTGCTGCTGTTGCTGTTGTTGCTGTTGTTGCTGCTGTGGCTGCTGTTGCGGTGCTGATTGATGATGTTGTCCATTTGGTGGCGTTGATGGAACTGATAATGAAATGGATTTCATGCCAACGCCATCCCTTGACGTACCAGCAGATTGTCTAGATGCTCTTCTTTTAATCGCTCTAAGACTTTCTACATCACCTCTTTTAAATGCACCACCTCCATGTCGAAACTCCCACTGAGCATTTTCCGTCCCACTACTCCCACCACTCGAACTAACGTTGGAACTAGCTGTACCACTACTAGAACCTCCTCCTACACCTCCATTCACACCTCCACTGCTTCCATGAAATGTATCATTAACCTTATGAAAGCCATACATATTCAGTTGCCGCACAAAACTCGATACATTGGTATGCTTAAAATATTGGCTTAATACCTTTGAAAATTCCTCACCGGGACTTATTACAAAACTATCATTTGTAGCAGTCCAAGATATAAGATGACTGATTGATGAATCTTCCAGCATGCTAAAAAGTCAGAATTGCATTCATTATCGAAAGTAGCCCCCCAGACCCCAACCATACTTACCTGTAAAGTTTATGAATAAAAGCAGTCTGGTTTACTTTTAATCCTGACCACGAATGAGGGGCCCCTTGAGACCCACCTGGTTTGGACGCATCAATTTGCGATGGTTGCTGTTGAGTTGTTATCGTTGACATTGATGATGGTTGACCAGAACCGGAATTTCTTCTACTGTCACGACGGGATGAAGATTCTGAATTAGAGACAGAAGTTTCCCCAGTAGAAGGAGGAATACTTTGATGTTGTTGTCCCGTAGAGGAAGATGTTGGGGAAAGCCCAATATTATTTGGGAGCATAAGTATTTTTTAAATGATTTTGAATAATAAAAAGAGGACCAAAAATAATCATAGGAAAGAAGGGATGAATATAAATAGTATCAGAAAATCAGTTGAATTATTAATAGCATATGGATATATTACGATCGATTCGAAAAAGTTCTATAACGCCAATCTAATATCAGGACCTGATATCGAGTAAACAAGATATTGGAACCGGTCTTCGAAACACGATCAAACTAAGAACTGAAAATTTCGAATACCAAACCAAGTAAATACTCGCTCCTATACTCAAACCAGTAAAGCTTCAAACTAAACAACTACTAAGTTAACACTAGAAAGTTTATAAAGCTAGAAGAAAAATCAAAAGTAAAGAATCATACGTTGATTTAGGACTGCTAAGTTTCAGTTAGTCCGATATAAATGACTGAACTAAACTAGTATGTTTCACAACCAAATAAACTAATCAGAAAGTACAGGACTATTCAACTACTAACTAGCCAATAAACAATACCTAGATTCTTATAAAGAAAGATCTCGGCAATTTAAAAAGTTATATGTTAGTTAGTGCACAGCACAATAAATGTATGTTATGCACAAAAAACGTTGACTTTTATATAAGTTAACAGTTAACTTAACGTTATAACGTTAGCCGTGAGTGTGCATCCACCGTTTTAAGAATATTTCTATTTTTTCTAACGGTTAAATAAGGCACCACGTTAAAATCATTCTCTACAGTGCATTGTTTGGTTACTTTTTCTTGAAAGAGAATCTTTGATATTATGCAAATATCCTAAAAGGTAATAGCTAGGTTATTAACTTTGCACTAACTGTAACATTGTTACTCCCCCGTCCGAATTGGAAACAAACGCAGTGAATCAATCTGTAGCAGCATTTTTAGCTGCAAGACCAAGTATCACAACCAGTCAGGCAATGATAGACCGATCATATCATAGCACACCCACACCATCACATATATTAGACAAATCTACAACCCAACAGCCAAGTTTTTTTCCAGGAAGATTGATTGTTCCTCGAGTCAAGAAAATAGTTCTCCCTCGAGTCAAGAAAATTGTTCTTCCTCAAGTTCCTCAAGTTTCTCGAGTCAAGAAACTTATTCTTCCTTGAGTCAAGAAAATTGTTCTTCCTCAAGTTCCTCGACTCAAGAAACTTATTCTTCCTCGACTCAAGAAAATTGTTCTTCCTCGAATCAAGAAAATTGTTCGTCGTCACGCTACTACCATCTCATATCATGCTTCCCTTGTCTATTTAGGACTAAACCATATCCTTGTAGCAGACCCCTAGAAAAAAGAACAATACTAGCAGAACTACCTCCACAATGGGCAACGGGGTATAATCTGACGCCCCACGCCGGAGGTGAGATCATGTAGATCGTATAGGGGTAAGAAGACAGGCACAGAACAGCTAGAGAAATTGTCTCAGAGGTACAGAAGCACTGAAGCACTGAAGCAACTACAGCCGTACCTGCGTGATCGATCGATCCTATATAAATGTGAATGTGCCGGCGGTCGGCCAGCCTTAACCCATGAAAACTTGCCCAAATTCCCCCAAATTCCCTCAAGCCCAGCCAATATCAGTCAGCCCCGAATTATACCTGCAACAAACCACAGAAAAGAAAACCTTTTAACTAATGTTAACATCATTTAAAACTTAACTAAATCTTTATTTCAGATTCGGCAAAACTAGATTTTGCTTTTCGGTTATAAACCGTTTGATTTTTTATTTTTAAGTTGCAACTTACGAGCAGCCGTTCTGAGGCCGTTAATTATTGATCTAGGCCGCGAGCGTTGTGAAACATGTACAGTAAAAGGTGAAATTAAAGCCGTATCTCGGCAAGAATTTCTCCCCGCGCGGCAGCTGGGATAGTGCCTCTAGGATTTTGCTTCGCAGGAGATTAAGCTACAGGTCTGGGGTAGTCTTCGATCAGAATGCGCTATAGCAACCGGTAGAAATCATGAACTGAAACCTCGTCAGCAGTACCAGGTTCTAGGAGGCTCCTCGTCCATTAACATATATGTACTTCAGATGTCACAAGCCCGGAAATAGAAAAGAAGTAATAAAAAAATATTTAAACGAAGCAATTTTTTTTTTTTTTTAAATATTTATTCTTATATCAGTAAGAAGATTTATGTATGTAACTATAGTTGAAATTCCCCAATAATTACGTTACATAAAACTTCTTAATTTAGAAGACAGATGGATCTTTAAGAGAGTAGAAGCAATAAATTCTAGGAATAAGGTTTCTTTTGTCTGTGGACCTTTTTTTTCTCCATAAAAAAATAAAATAAAATTTATAAGCTATGGAATCTTAAAAAGTAACCCTATATTATAAAGTAATAGCAGAAAAAATATCCGAGATGTCCTTCCATTGTTTATATACTAATTTACCCCTAATTAAAGTAAAGTATTCCAACCAAAATTATATGACAATAGAACCGGAGCAGCAGCAGAATATTAAAATATATAAAAGTTAGGAGGTTTTTTCCTTTTTTTTTTTTTTTGTTCCATCGAATATGAAACTTAACTTGTAGATCCACCATCCATCCACCTAACGTGCCTCCCCGGCAACTGACCGGGTCCTACGGACTCCTACCTATTTAGGCCCTTGTTGATTCGCTCGTTTGAGGAGTCGAATTCCAGAACCAGCGATTAAATCTAGAGAAAAGCCCATGAGAGTTAATGTTCAGGGCCGATCTGGAACATGACTGGTCAGAGCTCTGGTTAGTTGTAGTTGTTAAACGTTTAACAGGTAAGTTAAGTTAGAACCTAAAATTGTATATATCGCTTATAGGAATACTATTTGTGTAACATAAAAGTTACAGAAATGCCATAACTAAGGATTTGCGCAAAATAATCCCTAAAAGTGTGCCAAGCGAATAGAGATGATGATACTTAACTCTATGGTATGTAATAATAATAATAATAATAATAATAATAGTAAATTGGTACCTAGGTCCGGAATCTAGCTACGTCTAAGTCTATGGTATATTCTCGAAAAAATGCTGTTAAAGGACTCTTTGGTTCTTCTGTTCTTTTTAACCCTAAGACAGCTTCACAAACACTTTGCCCTGATTTATCCGCAGAAAAAGAAAAGTTACAACATCAGTAAAAACTGCCGCACATTACTCGACGTCCGTACTAAATTATAATTAATTCTTGATTCTGGCTTATGCCCCCCAGCCACTGAAGGAGTTAATTCACATGCAGCCATGCAACACGGCTCACCCTAACCGTTAAAGTTACCGGCGGCAACCTGCCTCCGACGGTTATCGTCCCCAGACCGCCGTCAGTTCTCGCTTCACTAGAGAGGCAGAGATCTCGACAGAAACCTAAGCATCGTGGCCGCCAAACGGAAAACTAACATTGATATAAAAGGTTAAATAAAAAAATAAGGTTTCAGTCGGCCGAAAACGCTAGGACCAAACATTAGTTTTCACAATGTTAGCTAGTTAGGCGGGTAAAAAAATAAAAAAAAACGGCTATAAACCTTGATTAATCTAGTAGTAAGTAATACAACATCTCCGGGCATAAATTATTTAAATAACTGTCCATCTAGGCATTCGTTTCTTGATTGCTTTGATCGAATTTCTATATATCTTAGTTACGCCATTGAAAAATTTAAGAGACCAGGTCAGATCATATCATATCATATCAGATCAGATCAGATTTTAGACAACACAAATGCATGATGCTCCTTCTGACGAATGAACCCAAGAAAAAAAAATCTGAATCAATCGTGTTTTAGAACTGTTGCTTCACCTGGCAGAAAACTGAGCCCCAGCCTAAGAGAGGTACTACCAGAGAGTATATAGCCCCAGAGTCGGTCTGGCTGAAGCAGAGATATATTGACAACGCTTGTCGTCAGTTCTACAAGAAGAGGATTCTGAAGGATGTGTACATCATGTGTACATCATGTGTTAACACATAATGTTAGTTTAATGTTGACGCTGTTATTAACATATCATTTTGGAGGGCGAGGATAATAGTAATATTAACATATCAGGATTGTCAAAAAATCGATACTTTTGATACTGTACATGTTTACCTACATGTTATTATTACATTTCACTACTGTCTCTTGCTGCTGTCAAGGGTGATCGGTAGATCGTGTTTATCAGTTAAAACTATGTGATTTACAGTATCTTGATATCGTCAACATGCATCATACAATTCAATGTTAGTATTTCTGCAGGACGAGCACGATACTTTTAAAATAGAGAAATAAACACAAGACGTTTATAAATCTTACAACAGTCGAAATGGTAAGAAGTTTATCACAGTTAGCACCTAGGAGTCATTCATGGTGTTTTTTCATGCACACAATCCCCACTGTGCTCATGCTGCCCACCTCCGAATACTCGCCGACAAGGTGCCTACAGGTTATTTTTCGTCCGTTTCTCTACTCTGGTTATTTTGGAATACTCTGATTCAAACTCTGGTAGCTAGGACTCTGACTTCAAAGTAAAGACCCGGGCGTGTCTCAGCAGTCGGTGTCTTTCATTGTTCAAATAGTCCTCCGTTGAGACTCCGCGGGTCGCGGGTCTCGGGTCTCGGGTCTCAGGTGTCGAAGGTATATTAGCAAGAAAATGTGGTCTGACCGCTGTCGAAGGCAAGACTGAGACAAAAAATCAGAGAACTGATTCTGTCCCTACAGACAACTTAGAAATCTAATTGCGACGCATCTACATCGATCGATTATCATCTAAGCGCGTCTGGAACCATTGAAATCGTAATATCGTATCGCCGATCAGATCGATCCCCCTGAAGGGGCTGACAATAATATTGCCGCTGAACTGAATCCGAGAAACTATCCAGATAAAAGTTGAAATAAGTTTGTGATTAACTTGACCGAGATGAAAGATTGTTTCTAAACCTGGCGCCGAGCGACAAATGGGGTCCGTGTCCTCTCTTCTCTTTCACAGCAGTAGAAGATCGGACACCTTAAAGGTCCCGTTTGCTTTGCTCTATCAATTATCAAACTTTTTTTCTCAACATGACATTTTTTTTCTTCTTCTACCATATTACTGAACTTTAACATCGAGTCCAAATAATCACATTTGAATCAGGGCGCTCCTATAGCTCTTGCTCTGCTCAAGAACTGGGAAAAGGGACAAGACAAACCCAGGCGAAGCGAACAACGGGGTCTGGGGAGGACCACCCGGTCGCTGGTAGAGGCCTCTCACCCCCAATGAGTACATAAATTTGTGAACTATCAGTACTTATAAGTTAGAACCCCTTCAGAATTTCCCCTGAAAATACGTAGACTTCCTAAACTAACTACCAATAACTTACTGTATAAAGTAGCTGTATCGGCGACTATGCCGTTGAGTTTTTTTCTGCATATGCATTGTCCTTCTCAAAAAGTAAAAAGAAATGAAAAAGAAAACAAAGAAAAAGCAATAGAGAGCTAAAGATTTACGCGAACTTGTCATAAACAACTAAAGGCCAAGAGTTCGAACCTCTAGACAACCAAGTTAAGTTCTCTCTGTGTATCGACTACTATTGTAGTTGTTGCTTTATTATTGGCTGACCAGTTATTGCTTCCTTCGCAGACTGCTGCAGCACATAGACATCTCGTTGAAGAAGTGATCTTATATCATTATAGGTACCGATAACATTATTAACTACTGGGTCTTAGAGCCGCAGCAGTAGTAAAAAGTGGTGAGATCAACAGTGGAGGATGAAGAAGTACCAGTTGCCGCCGGAAACCACGGACTTGACCGTTTCTCAATTGATCACAATCGCGATCTAGATACTCAATCTACTGCTTTTTAGTCTGTGCTCTACCGAAGCTTACAAGGAGAGAATTTGAAACTGACTTAGTACATAACTTAGCTTCTTTTTTTTTTTTCTGTAGTAGAACATGTGCATATGTGCATATATAGCGCCTAGTCAATATAAAATCGAGCCAAACTTATCACGTAGCTGACTGTACTGCACCAACCTTGTTATAAATGTTTTACGTATATGTATCAAAGCGTTAACCTTAATAACTTTAATGTTAACTATAAATATGGACTAATGAACTAACTTAATAATTCCGAAACAAAACATTAACAAGTGGACTCAATTCCAAACCAGCTGCTGATGAATAGGTAAACCAAACACCAGAGAGACTGTGCCTTGTCTTTCTAACTCAGTTGTAACCATTATAGATGAATTGGGGATTATTAAGACATGTTCTCTAACTGGCTGGACTCAACTGCGCATGCTGTTTGGTTTGAGCTCAGCTCTAAATTTTCTTTTTAGTTAAATTTCTTCAGTTGTAACCGTTAACTAACTCAGCCGTATGTAATGTGCTTGCATGCATGCATGCCGTGTGCCCACGGAAATATGCGTGCTCTGAGATCCAGCCATTTTAAACTTAGTTAACTTAGTTAATTTTAATTTTTTTAGCTAGCTGTTGGCAGTTGGCCGGAAAAGCCGTAAGAGCCGTACATTCATTATTAATTAAATTTTTGATCTTTTACACAGATATTCAACTTCGCGCCCATCAGCCTTAGGCTGATAGTATTTCGCCTGGGCCCGATACTGTCACGACCCATTAGTTTAGCGAGATCTAGCTGGTTGGTCGAAGGGTTACGGAAGCACATAAGAACACGGGGAACCAAGGCATGCCGGCGGCACTTCCGTATGAGTCCTTCTGTATGGTAACGTTACTGTTGTAAATATTCAGATATTCTTTTCTTCTTTCTCCCCTGGATTATGCAGATGATTCTTGTTAACTTTTTGGTTTCTGCCCAATAAAGAAGTATAATAAATAACCCAATAAGAATGAGAAAGAGCAGCTATAAGTCTATAATTAAATACCTCTCATTACAGAACGCTACTTAATGTCAGAGCAATTAAAATTTATAGTTGCCATAACAAATGTCCTCCTATATTAATTTCGTGCAAAAAAGGATTCCATCTTGCAACCTCTTATTATCTTTTCACCATTTGCCTTCATAAAGTTTAACGGTCTTAAACATAAGTTAACCTAATGTTAAAGTTAAGATAAGTTGCCTTTTGCCGTTCGCCGACAGATTTTTCCATTCTCGGACCTCTTACTTCCTGCCCCAACAATTAACCTTTAATCAGTGAATTCTGCATGTTACTTGATATAGTACGTTACATGTTAACATTTGCCCGATATTGCTTATCTCCCGTCAGACATAAAATCCAAATACAGTTAAATGTATTCCTTTCCTATTTATGTTTGGCTTCCTTGTTTCTGTAGATACCCTAACATATCCTCATGCATTTCCTTCAAATCCTAAAAAAAATAAAACATAAATTAAAACTTGTCGTTTCAATCGACGGCCGCAGAGAGCCGTCGTCCTGACATCGGTGCAGTAGGTCAGATATACGAAGCGAACAATCCATCCGCTGTTGATTCATTATTTAGGTTAAATGTCTTGACCTAAGCCAGGAGCCAGTACACGACGACCGGGGGTATCGAGCGTAGAGACTCGAAAAGGTCTGGGACCGCGCGATGTAGACTCGAGGATAAGCACATAACAACAGTAGGTAGTCGCTAAACCGAGGCATATATCTCTATCTGTTCACGTTAACTTTACTCATCTCTAGCTGGGGATAGCTGACTTACTGTCAGATGCTTGTCAGTAAATCAGACCTATCTTTATCAGCCACGAACATGGGCAAGCCAAGTCAGATCTAGCTTGATGGCCATATATATAGCAGTCTACATTAGATAAAGTTAGTTCAGAATGGCGTGCGTCGAATGGTTAAAAGTAACGTTAGTTAAGTATTCATGCGTCAAGAAACATCATCGTACGACTTTTGTCTTGGCCGGAACTTAAGTAAACCTTTAGCTTGTTGTCTCTCATTATCCCCCCTTCTCTTCCTCCTTAGAATGTTTGCAGCCAAAAATATAAATTATATAATTTCATAGAAGTTCAGCCTATGCCTTAGAAACGTGTTGTCGGTAATTCGTTCTACTCAGGAACAGGTAGGGATCACCTGCCTTTGGAACTTTGTTCCGGGTCATATAGGAAATATGAGCGGGGTTAAAGGAAGATTATTATTCTTCTTATCTTTTTCGACACTCATGCAAAACCCTACTATACTACATCCTGGTAGGGAGTATTAGGGACCTTCTCTGAATATCAAACTATGTTTCAATGAAAGCCCTTTAATCCAAGTTTAGTTGCTTTCGCGACGTCACTGTGTTCCGCTGCGGTTATAACTCCGTCTTCTAGTTACGATGTCCTTGTTTTTCAATTGCTCAAATTTTATCACTCTCTCGCTCACTAGCTCCCAAAATAGTGTAGTGTTCATTCGGCCTTTATCGGACAGATGGAATTGTTTGCTGCCATAAATTCAATATCCACAGTCTGGGAGGGGACGGCACAATACCTACTTCGGAGAATGGCTGGTTATTCTATACCTAACCAAACTGGTGCTATTTCCGGTTAAGTCAGATCTAATGATAATAGCACCCGCGCCTTCTGCCGGTCGTTTCCCGCTTCTTCTGGCAGACTGATTCATGAACCTGGATCTGAATCCGTAGACTCCTTGAGAGGCTAGCGTGAACAGATAAGAATTAGCATCTTCTCTACATCCATGCTCCAACAGCACTTCTCGCAGAATCATTGTCGATGACGATACTACTAACGAAAGTCAGAGCTAAGGCGCCGCCGCTTCATGTCGGAGCCCGAGAATTATATATATGCCTCCGGCAGGGCTACACGCTCGGATACAATTGAATTAATCTCTCGAGCGACGTGAGAATTAAGGGACTGGCTCTATGCCCCTGGAGCAGAGTCCGAAGACTCCTGCATAAAGAGCTCACCCCACATTGCCCACAACCTAAGTAGTCTTCTAAACAAGGTTGATTAACTTGATTTCGAGCAAAGTGGGCTAGATCACCCGAGGAGGTTATGTCTTTAGGTATTAGTGGGCTAGGTCGCCCGAGGAGGTTATGTTTTTAAGTACTACAGAGTGCTGCAGAGCTCTACTGCGTCACTCCAGCGACCAACGCCAGGGTATCACTTTTCCCGTGGTTAAAATAGATCCCATTATATTGAATCTTGTACTTGAAAGCATTTCATAAGACTATACGACAGGTAAAATCTATATATAACATATCTTAAATATTGGGTCATGCAAGATCAATTTCATCACGTGCTAATAACTAAATTAGGAAGGTCCCTGCATTCGGAAGTCGAAACTCCGAGAACCTAATACATAGCGATCTCATACATATGCACTTAAAGGTTCAAAAATGGACAGTTATCGTCTCATCTATTCGTAATCAAAAGCAGATTGTTATGCGGAAAATTTCAATCTTTCAAAAATGGATAGTTATTCTCTAACCTCGTTATTTTGAAGCTATTCATTTGACCTCCCCCTCCCATTCCCCCTCCATATATATAAAGTGTGAAGCGATTTGGTGAATTGAGTTCGGTGGTCTCGATAAATAGAGGAAAGATCAATTAATTGAAGGGCTCGATCGATTTCCTTGTGCCAGCTCGTTCTTTTCAGAGTTATTTTCAGAGTCTTTTCGAAGAGATCCATTTCAATGGAACCTGAAAAGCGAGACAGAGAATCTCGAGATGACGATACACAACCGTTAAAGAAACGTAAACCGTATACTTCACGAAAAAAGGATCATTCGACTACTGCTCAACATGGAGACCATAGTACCACATCTCAGGAATCGACTCCTAGATTACAACCCCAATTACCATCATCACAACAACAGCAACAATCATCTATGACTGCAACACCAACTTTAATTATCCCTAGAATAAGACCTCCTCCACTTCAACCAAATGATCTCAGAGCAATACCCCATCCTCCGAATTTTCAACCGGTAGACGCAATTGCAAAGTCAAATGAGGAAGAAGAACTCCCCGATGTGTTTGTAACTGAAGACCATCCTCATAATAAACGCGGATTCAGATATATTCAATGTAGTGCAAACGCAAGTCTACCTTCATTATTATATGCAGTGGCTGAAGTTCCTCCGTTCACTGCAAGGTGCTCATATGAAGATCGACCTTCAAATGTATATATTTCAAGAGATGGATTAACTGTAACGACTAATCATGGGTTTCGATCGGCAAGAGCTAATGTTGGTATCCGAGAAGGTATGTGGTACTATGAAGTGAAAATACTTAAAGCTAATGATCCTACAGATAAATCTGCACCAGATGCTCATGTAAGAATAGGTATTACGCGTCGTGAGGCTAGCTTAGAGGCACCAGTTGGTTATGATGCCTATGGATATTGTTTAAGGGATGTGTCTGGAGAAAAAGTTCATATTTCACGACCAGCTGGTTTTATGAATGAATCTTTTAAAACCGGTGATGTAATTGGGTTTTATATCAGTATTCCAAGAAACTATAGGACGACAACGTTATTAGATATTTCGCGTGATAGGATCCCTATTAGATATAAAGGTCAATTATACTTTGAGACTTTAGATTATGTACCAACAAAATCTATGGACGAACTCATATTACCTAAGACTTTGTATAACAAAAAGCGTAAAGACAGTGAGAAATTCGTTCCAGCAATAATTCCTGGTTCATTTATCCGTGTTTATAAAAATGGTAAAGATATGGGTATAGCTTTTGAAGATTTAATTGAATTCTTACCTCCACATTGTCAATTCCAGAGGAATATGTCTGCTCGGGATGCTGATGATGGTCAAGCTGGTTATTATCCTACAATCAGTGTTTTCCGAGGAGGAATGGCTCAATTCAATTTTGGTCCTAATTTTGAATTCCCAATAGATCAATTGCCATCAACTGTTAAACCATTATCAGCCCGGTATAATGAACAAATTGCTGAGGATGTGGTGTTTGATCTGGTTGATCAAGTTGATTTTGAAATCATTGATAAATTGGAAGATGCCAGGATTACTTCTATGGAGATCAAAAATACTGCTAAAAATCCTACAATTGGACATAACAATCATATCAACTCAAATACTCTACTTGAAGAAGAGAATACATCGTCAGTAAAGATAGTAGAGATTGCTCCTGAAGAGAAGGAAGTAGAACAACAACAGCAATAGAAATAGAAATCTCCAGAAGGAGAGGGAGAAAACTATCGGCAGGAGCCTGACAGGCCCCCGGTTGGGGCAAAGCTCTAGACCCGTAGCTCGCTTCGGTCGAATTATTGGGGACCAAATTAACAAGTTGATGGGCCATCCTAAGTGAGATCTGGGCCTCGCTACTTTTCATCTGGCTATTGACTACGAATCTCAACGTACAGGCCGCCTGGAGATAGAATTAAAGGAACTTAAATAAATAAATAAAAATCATAGAATAAATAATTACAAGAATAAAAATGCTAATTATGGGCCTACTGGGACACTTTCATCTTTCAAATCTGTCTGGCAATTTGGACATGCAGTTCCACTATTCTGACGAAAAAACGCATCTTCACAAGAATTATGGATGCGAACTGGACAATTATTAGGACCAGAACATTGTTTTCCCTGAGTGAAGATATCCGCACACGCTATACAATGACGAAGACTATTGGTTCCATCGGGACCATATTGTTCAGTAAGATATGCTTTAAGCTCGGCTAATAGACGAGCAGAAGGAGAGATTTTGCGATCTTCTGATAATATAAACCATGAATCTTGAACTAATTTATTAAAACAACTGGTATATTCATTCTCAGTTAATCCTCTTCTGAATGCTTGTTGTGGTTGTTGCTCTTGTTGTTGTTGATCGACTAAACGTGGTTTGGCACACGCAGATAATTTGGAATATTGGATCCAAAACTGATCTCTCCCAGGTATGTTTGAAGTTCCAGTGAAAATTTTGTCTACAATAGATTTGAAAAAATCAAGTTCACTAGGTGACAAATTAGTGGCTAATTTGGCCACCTGATTCGAGGTACGATTAATAACAGTATAATGGAATCTTCCAGAGACTTTTTCATCACGAGTCCGAGAAACACGTAATCCAAGATCCTCTAAAGATCTATTAATGACATTAATAGTTGATTGAAGGCCCTCATCACCCTCTGGAATATTATGATCTATGGTGGGGTCCACTGCGAGAATT
Source organism: Sugiyamaella castrensis (assembly GCA_030583505.1). Lineage (NCBI taxonomy): Eukaryota > Fungi > Ascomycota > Dipodascomycetes > Dipodascales > Trichomonascaceae > Sugiyamaella > Sugiyamaella castrensis. The sequence goes on from JAJMIF010000127.1 coordinate 41,228, forward strand.
TTTTGTAGTAACTGTAGAGCATCATCATTTGTCATAGTTCTTTGAGCAATCAATGATGATAAAAACGTTCTTTCTACATTAGTAAGATCCGACATTCTAAAAGAAGAAGAGTAGCCAAGTAGATATTAAAAGAGAATAAAGGAAGAAAGGAAGATGGAAGAAAGATTCGAAGTGAAACTGAAAGAAGTTCATTTACGCGCGCGCGTCACGTACACGAAAGAAGCCGCACTCTTATTCAAAAACAGCCATTTATAGGGATATACACGGACTGACTTCGCCCCGGTGCTGGAGGCACAACAGGATTCCTATAACTTTACAATTGAATAAAAATATTCTGGATCTTCGTGGTATTAAGTAGAAAATGTTGAATATTTATTACTATATAGAGAATTTGTTTTTCTATGGTAGAAGCGCATTTTTAAAGGACCAGGAAATTTCGCCGCGCAGCAATAGCTGGGAGTCAGCCAGGGACGGAACTTCTATTGAATTTCAACGTAAAACTTCTTAATAGTGTATACTGATATAAGAATAAATATTTAAAAAAAAAAAAAAAGCCTACAAAACCTAGACGGTAGGAAGTCAGACAGGTGTGATAGCGTCGGCATATGGAGGTGTGTGCTGATGACAAGACGCCATTCGATTCCGGAGGACGGTAAAAAGCACTCGTCCTGAATACAACCACGTATGTGGGTTTTTGGTGCTTCCCTCATTGGTATTACTGTATAGTAAAACGTCTTAATAATGAATGCTGATATAAGAATAAATACTTTTACGAGAAAGCCGTGCCAATGTCTGGTACGGTTGTTAGCGAACTTTAATTTTGCCGGCCTAGCGATATACCGTACGTCTCTTCTCACTGCCAACTTTCATTGTTCTGAGCAATTCATTTAATAGATTTATTTTTTTATATATATTCGGCTAGAAGCAAAATCTTCTTCAAAAGAATTATCGAAAATCCTAGCCAATTGGTTGATGAACGTCGAGCGTCTGTGTTATAATAATACACGTAATTGAGAGTCTATCTTAGGATCGTATCAATTTCGAAAACATAGTCATGTCCTTCTATTCTCAAAATTATAATCCACAACAGCAACAACAACAACAGCAGGCTCAATCCAATCCTCAAAATCTTCAATTTTTTCCCACAAATTTTGCAACTCCTTCTTATGGCTTAGGATCAAATGTTCCCTCTGTAGCTGGGACGATGTCACCGCAGGGTGGCCGCTCGTCTGGATATTCATATGGTGTTGATTCTCAACGTGAAAGATTATCTACTGGAGTATTAGCTGCTTTTGGTACATATGGATATCCTGGAGAACCTCCTCTGTTGGAAGGTAAGTAATTTACGCTTCCCCATTGACCTCCGGCGGCTGCACCCAGACCCCCGGCTCTGGCTACCTTCGAGAGGGTTATTTACCCGCCCCCCTGCTTTATCTAACGGAACGTAGAACTTGGTATCAATTTCTCACATATTCAACTCAAAACGTGGACTGTACTGAACCCTTTTCGTACTATTGATCAGCATATTATGGATGACTCAGATTTGGCGGGTCCTATTCTATTTTTTTTGTTATTTGGCACCTTTTTACTTTTGGTATGTCTTGACTTTCAATGCCCTAGACCCTGTTCCTCAACTGCTGCAGAGTCATATCTGCTCTAGGCCCACTATAGTTCTGTTGTGGATATATGAGTTCTAACATTCTAGTCTGGAAAAGTTCATTTTGGATATATTTATGGAATAGCTCTAGTTGGTACTTTATCGCAATATGCTATTTTAAATCTAATGGCTCCGAAATCCATTGATTTTACAAGAACAGCTAGTGTTCTAGGTTACTGTTTATTACCTTTAGCGGGTACAAGTGCCCTTGGAATCATTGTATCTCTTGAGTAAGTATTTGGCTGAGTTATTTTCACCATGGAATAAAAATTGCTGAGATCATGTGATTATACTAACTTTTAGTAACGCCATTGGATATATATTATCAGCATTTGTGGTCCTATGGTGCACATATTCTTCATCAGCGATTTTTGTTTCATATTTACAATTATCAGAAATGAGGGTCTTGGTGGCGTATCCATTGGCTCTCTTCTATGGAGTGTTTGCTATAATGTCATTATTTGCAGAGAAAGTAAAATAATAAAAGTGAGTGAGAAATTTCAAGAAATTTCAAGAAATTGTATGACTGGAGCCAACAAATAACAGAATAATGAAAGGACTATGTCGATATTGATTATGAATAGATATTTGTAGAGATTCCACAGGAATGAAATAAACAGTAAAAATGGAAAGTGCAATATATAACCTGTCTAGACATGAGATGTAGTCTATGAAATAAGATTATAGTGTCCGGGAACTTCAGGTGTTTGAGTTATCTTTTTCTCGTTCGATTTGTAGACAAGTAACTGTCATAATCTCCTGAATGAATTGCTTAAAATAATATGTACTTGCTATTTAGATACTCAGTCGAATGAAACAAAACAATCAGGGGTTAGGATCTTCCGGAGCAGGAGCTAACGTTAGAGAATGTCAGAATGATGACTAATTTGTATCCTTTTTTGCTCTTTTTATATCTCTATGTCGTAGTATTTTTTTTATTTTTTGTTCACTGTCGTAGCTGTCTAGCCGTGCGGCTCAATGATCGACCTGCTGCCACGCGCGTGGCTAACGTTTAAAAGAATTTATGCTCTTAGATAGTTCGTGAAACTCGACTCTTTGAATCAGCTCATGTACTTTCGATCCCACTTGACATGATTCTGGTCATTCTTTAACGGAAAGTCTCTTGCTATTCTATAATGCCATTGGAAAGATTAGAAGGATCAGTGAGGTTCTTTCGAATCTCTCCTAGATTGTTTTATTCGTTGGGTGGAAGAAGTGGAAGTATTGTTAGGAGAAGTTTCTCTGGTTGTAGAGCCCACTGGAATGAAGTTGATAATTGGTATATTCCAGCCAAAATCCATGATAATAGAGGAGATAAAAAACCATTCTATGTAACGAGCCCGATATTCTACGTTAATGCGGCTCCTCATATTGGACATCTTCATTCTATGGCAGTTGCCAGCCTTATGAAACGGTGGCAGACATTCTTAAACCCGGAAAGAGGCAGTTTTTTTCTTACTGGAACGGATGAACATGGAGTCAAGGTACTCCAAGCAGCTCGAGCAGCAGGCCAGGAACCTAAACCATTTGTGGATAAATTAGCTGAGTCTTTCCGAAGATTGGCTGATTCAGCTGATGTCGACTATAATCGATTTATTCGAACTACAGATCTAGATCATATAGCGGCATCTAAAGCGTTATGGAACATATTACAGCAAAATGGATATATCTATAAAGGAACTCATTCAGGATGGTATTGTGTTTCTGATGAAACGTTTTATCCTGAAACGCAATTAATCAAAGAAATTGATCCGGTGTCTGGGGTAGAGAAGATGGTTTCTCGAGAAACAGGCAAACCAGTAGAATGGACATCTGAAGAAAATTATTTTTTCGCCCTATCCAAGATTCAAGATCAGCTTTTAGAACATATTCGATCTAACAAGGATTTTATTGTCCCTGAAGAGAAATGGAAATTTGTAGAACGAGAAGTTGCTCAGGGATTAGATGATCTTAGTATTTCCCGACCTCGATCTAGATCTCCTTGGGGTATACCCGTTCCAGGGGATGAAGAAAATCAAATAATGTATGTTTGGCTCGATGCTCTAACTAATTATTTAACTGGTGCTGGGTTTCCATGGCGAGATGAACAGTCTTATAATGGTAGTTTTTGGCCTGCTGATGTTCATGTCATTGGTAAGGATATTCTCAGATTCCATTGTATATATTGGCCCGCTTTCCTACTTGCTGCTGGTATTCCGTTGCCTAAACAGGTCGTTGTACATAGTCATTGGACAATAGAAGGAACCAAAATGTCCAAATCATTGGGAAATGTTGTTGACCCTTTTGATTCCATTTCCAAATTTGGAATTGATAGTGTAAGATATTTCCTTGCTAATGATTCATATTTAGATCATGATACACCATTTTCAGATGATCGTGTCCAACAGAGACATAATATTCACTTGGTAAATCGATATGGTAACCTAATTATAAGGATATGTGGAGAAAAGTTTAATATAAGTCGTGCTCTCACGGTAGACGCTGATGCTGTTTTCAAATCGTCTGAGTTTAGTAAAACTATTGGAGATGATGCCTGTTCTCGTCATAATATCCTTGTAGATGATATTAATAGTCTTGTAACTCGAGTAAGTACTCTTATGGCACAGCATGATTCTGCTAGAGCTCTAGATCAGATCTGGAAACTTATAAGCTATGTTAATCTCTTTCTTCAGGATGCTGCCCCTTGGGCTTATAAGACCTCGGATGTACTTCCTCTTCAAGATGTTATTATCAAAGATGCTAGTGAGGCAGCTCGAGTTATCTCTATTGTACTGACTCCGTTTCTCCCAAATATCGCTAATAGTATGCTTGATAGACTTTCTGTAGCAAAAGATAAGCGAACTGTTGAATACGCTTCTTATGGAAAGGATACTAGTTACGGCGTTGGTGCGAACCGTAAAGGTGATTATCCGATTTCTGTCATCAGTTAGATTTTATGTATATATTTGTAATAAATATTTTAGAATGATTTTAGATTATTTAATTTGGTGTGGTTAAAAGTCACGATGCCTCCGGCGGCGGTCTAGAGCAAGAGCCTCGGTCTTCACTCTTCTGTCTGCCACTATCCAGGAAGTGACTGGGTTAAAGCTACGCTTCATTTCGAAAATTATCCGAGTTAGGTTGAGACTCAATGTGCGATGGAAAGCATTGATAACATCAAAGAGAAGAAAGTGACAATTTTCCATCAAAAGTTATTCTTACGGAACGCCAAATATATTCTAGGTTTTTGTCACTTTCGAGCCAGTCGAAATATTGGTAATAACTTATAAGAATGTGATGAGTTGAGGTTTCTTCTTTAAGGCTATCAATTGTTTTGTCAATCGATTCAACTAGTTTCTTCAAACCTATCATAGCGACAAGGATCGAAGCCTATCTTTTTCAGACACAAAAGTTTCATATTTCTCGTTTCAATATTGTCTGGATCTGAGTCTTGACTAGAATTGTCAACTGTAATAAAACAAAATCCTGTTTTATCCTCGGTCTTATTTCTTAACCAGTTAACCGGGTGTTTGCTAATAGAAACAAATCAAATCTTCAAGATACCGATAATATACATTAACTATTATGTGAATTTTCTGACGCGCCACTTTATTTCCTGGCAAAAATTAAACATATGCGAGCCTTCAGAGCCACCTCAGGCCCGTCCGAAACGAAATTGATGAATCAAAATAAAGGAAAATCTTATTTGCAGTCAATGTAGATGTTCAAACTGATATTCGGTATTCTAGTCCGACGAGGCGAACCCGAAATTACGGAAAACAGAAGAGAACAGAAGACAACGACGGACAATGAACGACAATGAAGGACGAAGGAATGGAGATCTTCTAGTTGATGAATTGGCAGAGAGCTCGCCAATCAGAATTATTGAAAAAAAATTAATTATAACGATAAAAAGAAGAATTAATTAATCCAAAACCAAAAACATATATGATTGCATATCTAGAAAATAATAAAAAAACACCTAGAAAAAAGGGTGCGGGTGTTGAGCTTCAGCTATAAAGTTCCCAAATATAATCCAGCAGCCTCTCATAGTAATGATTATGAGCCTCTGATTCATTATTCCTGGCCATTGCAATCGTAGCATCAGCTTTATTTTTCGAAACTCCAACTTCGGCATTATCAGCGTAAACTTGACTTGCATCAATAGCCGTCCTCATCAGTACGATGAGTTCTGAAAGATGACTCAGACACCGGTGCTTAATATTTCTATCTTCCGCATCAGAAAGTTTTTTGAGCTTCATCACTAGAATTACACAATCATAAAAAAGGGATTCAGCAGATTGGACTCCTTTCCCCACAAGTTCTGCATCCAGTCGTTGGTGCCGTTTCAAAATATCAGCCGAATCTTTTTCTCTAATGGTAGCGAAGGCCAATCTATCCACATCGACTCGATAAACCTGAGCTGTGGCTTTACGTAAATCCCTGTCGAACTCTGGATCCAGTGCACATTGTTCCTGTGAAATATTCTCAAGAAAATCCCAGTGCATCAAACAGTGAGGGGGAACTATTGGATCCTCGTTAACCAATTCTCCTTCTTTATCAAAGATAAGGTTATACGGGATAACAATATCTCCTACCTCACTCTAACGTTTAACCGCAACACTCGAGCCAACCTCAACCAGCCTATCATCTTTGGTGATGTCTTCGAATATTTTTATTTGAATGTTGTTTACTTGATCTCCAACGCGATCGAAGTCGACTAACTTGCAGCCTAACACTTCACCACCATATTTCCCCAGCCAAACTTAGCATCGGTTATTAGAGACTCTGTATTTTTACTGTGCCCAACTTCAATGACGAAGCTGGGTAGTCTGAGTATATAACCAGTTCTGACTAGTCTTCACAAACGGGCAATGGAGTTGTCAGGCTCCTTAACCCTCCCTCCTACCTTCTGGAATCGATTGCCGGCCCCTTCCCATGCTAGATACTGCACGTTTATTGAAATACGATTTAGATGTTATTTGTTCCAGGACCAGGCGTTCGTCTTTTTCGAGCTTCTCGAATCCCTCACGGTTGATTTTGGTGATAAGAATGTAGTAATTTGGGTGGTTTTCCTTTTCCAATCCTTCAGTTGATTTATTAATCTTGTCGACTAAATTCACGGTCTAGAGCCTCCGTTGAATATATGCTAGAGTATTGTGAACTTATAATGTGACAACTAACTATGACCTCCCTATGAGAAAATGGCACTAGAATAACAGTGACATTCTGATATGAACGGTACAAACATCGTCGCCTTCTTCTAACGAAACTGTATAACAGTCTCCCCAAATTTGGAGAAAGTGGTATGTACCATTTTACAGTGTTGATAAATTCTAAAAATATATCTTAGAAGCTTTTATTTCGTTTCAATCCAATGAACTCGAAATTTTGTGGAAAAGTTTTTCAAGGAAATAGAAAATAATTTTTTACAGATCATCATCACATTTGTTCTTCGTAGTTTATAGACTTTTCCGATATTAATGATAAAACTAGCTGTTAAGTTCGGTAACTTTACTAGCTGTGCGGCGCTTAGGTAAATGGATCGGCCCGTCCGTTATATTAATGGTGAGAGTTGCAAGGCCCTTAGAGCTCCTGACGAACTTGTTACTGCAAAGCTCATTATGACATATTCCTATCGTTAACTATAACCCCCCCTCTTAGCTCTCTATACCAGATGTTTCCCCAATCTGCCGAACAAAGTGCGTAGATTAATTGTTAGCAGTTCATGTATGTACTATGCTACCATCTCAAGTGGATCAGCTGTTGAGAGGAAATCTTGTACCCGAAAAAAACCACACCACGCATTTACCACAGAGTTCGTGAGCGATATATGAGATGTATTAAAATGGTTGATAATATATTAATTGTACCGATATTGACATTGTTGTTTTCCCAAACTTCAGACATCATTTTCTACCAACTGAAGCCTGAGAATCAGTAGGGCCTTATCGCTCGCTACCAAGCATGCACATGCACACCCCCACATAACCGTATATGACAATTTACCCTTACCGCTATCAGAAAATTGTGATGTTAGGGTTGGGAGTGCCAGATCACTAAGGACTATTTCTCCTTTTTCTCGTTTTATTTCCTTAAGAGAAAAAGCTCACAGTTCTCAGATCTGGCCGTAGCCACTACAAAGTTCAACAGTATCGGGGCCTGGGGCGGCACAGCCCCAGCCAGAAGGCTGATCGGCCGAGCATATTCAAGAAGGCTATCTTTGTCATAAATCTTTTTGGCCTGGATTCATAAATCATAAAGACCGAAAAACGTATATTCTAATAATCCATGTTGATACTTGTAAGAGAAATGTGCATTCAAATATTAAACTTCTTGTAATAATTCAATTGACGTTGTATAATTGACCTAGTTGGCTCATTTCTAGTCCGTGCCACATCGACTTCCATTGTTGACAATCTTTCTCCTTATCCTTTTCAGAATATTCACAACTGGATCCAAAGTCTATGAACACTATTTCTGAATCTGGTCTAATGATAACGTTACTCTCTTTGATATCCCTATGACAAATACCTGCTTGATGAATTTTATCAAGGAATGTTTTGCATAAACTCTTGATGCAAATCCCCGCTGATTAAATAATTTGTTTCTATTTTGATCAACAAATTTACCAAGAGTTTGATAGCCTTCAAGATATTCAATGAGGATCCCTGGAGACCTATAATCCTGAAACCATGGACTAGTCCATACTGCTCCTTAAAAATATGGTATTATATTTCCTTGAAGTTCACACAGCATTCCATTGGCAATTATTTCCCTGTATATCAGTTAAATAGCCAACTTCTCTTTCTGGATAATATTTTCCGTCAAAATCGTCACTAGGAAACCACTCCTTGACAATGACCTTTTCCAGTACAACACAGCCACAGAGCTCTATTGTACGATACACCGACAACCTTTCTTCCTCTGGAGTGATCTGTTTAGTCGTTTTGGATGTTATAATATCGTATTGGTAATCAATGTCACCTTTGGAGCAATACCTCAATAATTTCTCCGACAAGGGTCGTCCTTGACGTTTCCTAACCGAGGTTTTGCGATCTGATAGCCTCCTTTTTTGTCTAGATTCCTATCGGAATCTTTTTTTGCCTCTGCATCCTTCTTAAGTTGATTTTGTTGTCTTCTTTTGTCAATCTGTAGTTTTACTTTCACATCGAGTTCCCTAGCTTTGACATTATCCTTCTAATCCAATTTTACCTGAAAGATGCCAAACACCAACGTACAGTAAGATATGGCTCTTTACTATTCCACTTCCTCCAATAAACTCTTAAATCCAAATTAGCCCGATCAGCATCATAATCATCAACTTCCATGAATGCCTAATTGATATAATCAGTTAAGACAAACTTTCTACATTTATGCATTGAAACATATTTAGTCAGCTGTTGGCAGATTTTCACCCTATTGGTGCATCTCACATTGACTTCTGTTCCTACAATATGATTCCTAAATTTGTTGAAAGATTCAAGAATATTCGGCCGAATACTTTTAAATTCCATGAACATCAGAAGTTTTACCCCCGTATCAGATGGAGTTTCATAATAGGCACTACAAGCAGCCTTTGATCTCCTAGGATTTTCATCTGCACTAAAAACAATACTGGTGTTTTTACCTTCCGCAGATAGAATATAATTACAGATATGTTCAATGGCTTCAACAGATAATGTCGAATAGCGGTGTATGTTCTCCTCAATTGTCAAATTTCGAGGTGTTTTACCAATGTCAAGGAGCCTATTTGTGTGCAGGCCCATCTGGGGAGACATTTTCGAATCTATTTCGAAAGCTATTTGGCTTGAAACTGAGAGTCTTCAGTAACAATCATCTCCCCTGACTGGGGGTATGTTTGTTTGAGAAGAGGGCGTTGACTTAATCGGAAGTGTCTCATTCGATGTTAGACTCGTTTCATCAGGTTGCAACAAAGGAGTATTACCATGTATCTAATTCAGGGCCAATTGAGTAGTGTTGAGATTATTCATTTGCAGCAGCAACACGAATAACCAGAGATCAAAGAAAAGAATTAACTATAACTATTCTATCAAAGAATGAGATAGTAGTCATTAGAAAAGAAAGTATATGAAAGTATAATGTAAAGGTGTAAGAATGATATGTCAAAATATCTGTAACCGTTAACAGTGCTTTTTAATAGTCGACAAATAGGTGTAATAGGGTATGATACTTAATACAATTTGGAGCGTAATTCATTATCGTAGACTTAGACGCTGAGAGCAGATTATGATAAGATTTCCTTTTGAAATCGGAACGTTTCCTACAAAATTCTTAGTCAAACTAGTTCCCCGCAACTACCGTAAATGGAAATTAATATTGTAAATCTCCCCTGCATTATCAAACAGATTTGTGTGGCACGACGTCACTGTAAACGCTAATGTTTAAACAAATATCCCAATACGGAGTATAATTACCGGAGTTTTTATCTATATATTCAGCTATAGGACGTCACAGTTGGGAAAAAGATCCGGAAGGCAAGGGCAATCCAAACACGGTATCCAGCTGCAGTGATTAGGGTTATCAAGGTTGGTTGAGGTAGGTTTAGTTCAGGCCTAATAATTAGTTATAGTTAATATACTCTAGCCAGCTCACTAGCTATAGATCCGGCGGGGGTAATAAGTAATTTTGATTTGAAACCGAAAACTTAAACAAACTAATAGGCCTGTCATTAGGCCATAACCAGATTGATCCTTCATCTCGCAAAAATAACCAAAAAAAAAAAATCCCAACGACAACCTCGATCGATATGTTCATCTATTCAGTACCAGTGGAGTGAATTGTTGTCCATGCGCCATCCACAGATTAATTGAACTCTTCTCGATAGATTCTCGAGGCTCAAGTAAACTAGGGTAGCATAATAATAAAAACCGACCAACAACAGACCCCGTCTTCCTAGGAGTCTGAATAGCCCCTGACAACTGGAGCTCTCTGCCCAGATCTATATTTTGGCACAATTAACGTCTGGTCACTGAGTCGCAGCTTCCTTCGAGCTCGGCCCAGGCTCATAGCATGACTTCGATAACCCTTAGTATCTCGGGTCCCCGCCCAATAAGCCTAATAGATTTAGAACTCTGCTGCTTAGTTCCGAGTAAGCCGAGATAGCCGGGCCAAGACACATAGCTCTGCTCTGTTTACTCTCAGGACGTAAGCTACGTCCAGACTCGTGGTCAGGCCCATGCTCCGCTTACTCGACAAAACTCTCCCTGACTCCTAGATCTGCTCCGTTTTACACCGGTTCAGTATCGATCCTCGCTGTACACCATCCAGACGCGCTCTGCTTGAATTGCCAACTCAACACTCTAACTCTCCGCTCATCGAAACAAAAACTTACCCAAATAGAAGATTCACAGCTACTCACATGGAGTCTACTTCAAAACCATTTCTCAGCTAGAATGTCGCTCAGACCGTTGTCCAGAGCCTCCATCTAATGAATACCTAAAAAATATTAAAACTAAACTTACCAATGAAATTCAGGAACGCATAATCGGCCAATATGTGGATCTTGAAAATATAGAAACTGTTAATTTCAAGGCCTCTAATCTTGATAGAATAGAAGAAGAGATTAAATTTATTCGAATCGATGGTTCAAAATTCTATTTATTCACCTCGTATCAGGAATCAGCTTGAAGCCAATAAGTGATACTGAGGTATAAACCAGAAAAAAGTATATAAAAGAATTAAACAAGAAATGTGTAAGTCATAAATAACTTACGTATGTTAACAGAAGTTAAAGTTATTAAATTCCATTAATAAACTATTTTTCTTTCGATGAATCGACTTCTGAATCAACAGAAACGTGATAAATGGCCGTGGCCCGAGTAAATGAGGTTAAGTTCTAGTGTAGACGGGATTTCTGGATCCCCAAATGAGAGCGAATAACACGCTTCTACTTCTTCTAGATTATTCAAGTCTGGTCCATTTTGTGGCCATTTTAGATTATCATAAATATAACTGTTAACTATTACCGTCGGGCAGCTCAGGACACAAAGCGTTAACGTACACTGAACGGAACGGCTAACTCAGACTAGAAGTCACTGAAGTTGGCAGACTAGCAGGATTCAGACTGTATCCTTTCAACTAACAGTTATTTTTTTTATATAGTAAGAATATTGCCAACATATCAACAATCCTTCTTAAACAATACCACCGTCATATGTTACTAGTATCATATCATTCGTCCTCAGACTCAAGCTCCATAATTAAAAGACTATCTGGCTTCGACTGGTCAAAGTAGGTGATAGTCGTTTTCAAAAATAAAAGAAAGGAATGAGAGACACGAAATAATTTTATTGATTCCATTATTTCCTTATTTAGTTTGGACAACCAATCGTCTAGAACGGTTGGCATCTAATAAACCTGGATGGCACTGATTTTAGAAATGGCGATGAGAGAGGGAGAGAAGAGAGAAGAGAGAAGAGAGAAGAGAGAAGAGAGAATGGAGAAAAAAGCAGCGAAAAGCAGAAAAAAGGTAAGATATTATTAGGTCTAATATAAATGGGGCTTTACCCGATATAATTCAAGAATATAATAGAATTCAATACTGAAGATATGAAGGCTTTGAGAGAAATTGGGAACATATAGCCTGTTTACCCCACGCTCTTATCTTCAACCCGTACAATATCCGATTCCTCAATGCCATTTTCATTTGTCAGTTCCTGATGGTCACTTTCGCCTATGGTTATTTTACCATCGGAAGTGAAATACGTAGCCAACATAAATTAACAGGACCTGACGAGTACGCTCTGAGAGTTATATGTGTGTTATTATCTAGTATATTTAACTAACAACTGAGACTACTTGAACATCCAGTGTATCAAGATCAAGAAGTACAAATTCACCGGTCTCAGAGAACTTAGGTAAACAGATGATCCGCACTTCAACAGAGTCCTCTATGACATGGCGAGTTTCGAATTTGGGCTGATTTCCAACGAAATAAACATGAGGTGTTTCATTAAGAATAAAAGGATCGCTGTCTGGGAATGGATAGCTCCACAGAGTATCAGGGGCAGTTGGTGCACAATGTCTCCATTTTAAAGTATGCTGAATCATATCGAGACGATTATCACCCGAAACATATTTATAAATATCATCGATGGTTTGTCCACTAGTACCAAAGATACGGGTTCCATCAATGTCCCACCAGTAAGGATCAGTTACAGTAGTTACTATCTTTGATTTAATTAATCGCCTAGATAGAGTGAACAGCGCTTGATGGAATGGTTGTTGTGGTAGACTACTTGTTACAGGATCTAGTATACCTGGCATTATTGCCACCGGAACCGATGAACCCAAACCAGCTATTACTTCATCAAATCTATGCATTGGGAGAGGATCGAATGTTACAATGTCCGCCCCATATTGATAATTCGTATTGTTATTTTCTTCCTTGAAACTACTCTCACTTATTGAGTTCCCGGCTAGGATCACCTGAGAAATCCGTGATGATAACGCTTTTTCATCCTCACCGCCTAATTCTCCTGTCAAGAACTCTACAAGTAATTCTGCTTCGAATTTCTTTTTTTTGCCATCCAGTCCCGAAACAAGTGCTACATATCGAGGAGAAGAAGAATTACTTGGATCTGTCCTCCGTTTCTCTCTACTCTTCTGAGGAGCATATCCTGGCAGTTTTATGTCCATCACGTGGAAATCTCCGCTAGAATCTTCAGTACCTAACACAGCTATCACAGTCCCTGTTATGAATAATTCGCTACGGATTAGGTCGCCAGTTAATTGTAATCGACCTGATTCGTCCTCTAATTGTACAGTATCTGTCTCCTGATCAGTATATTTGTCTCTCTTCGCTGGAGGAGCTCCATAATGCTAATAAAAACAAGTTAGAAAACGTATCTCCTCCTCTTGCCTCCGGCGGGCCTCCGGCGGCTGCAGCTCTGCCCAGACGCTGTAGCTCGCTTCGCTCGAGGTCAAGTGTGCGACAGAGGTCAAGTCACCCTCTCCATTTGCCTCCGGCAGCTGGAATAGAGATCAAGAATGCCACGGAGGCAAAGTCCTCGAACCTCAGCTACCCGCCCTATTTCAGATCACCTACCGAAGCAGAAACATCCTCTAATATGTTCGGTTTATATTTCATATCTTTGTAGACTGTTCCAATAACCCACACAACTGTTCCTTGACGAACATCTAGAACCTTACTGACGTGCTCGACATTTGATCCATTGATATTCATGCCATCCCAAGCCTGAGAAGCAGTTGCAAAGACAACCTTTTTCAACAATTCAAGACGCATATAATAAATATTGGCATATTGTTGGGTGTATCGTCTCCCTTCGAGATTCAATTTGAAATGATCATTATATTCCACTGGGTAGGTCTGACTAGAGGATCTAGCTGAAGACGCGTATAGACGGTCACTACTAGGGCAAAAATGTTAGTAATAACAAATACCAAAAAAACAAAATCGCTTCCTTAATTACCTTGGATTTCGTAGATAACTATCTACTTGAGAATCAGTAGAACTGCTCATTCTAATCCTCTGAGCTCTGTGAATATGAAATGAAGAAGATTGAGGGCTCAGAGTGTACATATATTTTTCGCGTTTAGATCACGTGCAACAAAGCCGCGTCTGAATGTCAATGCGGCTTAAGCCATTCCATTTGCGGCTCAAGATAAGGTTGCATAGTGCATGGACGACCGGACCCTCGCATGAACAGACAAATTTTTTTTTTTGATTATTTCTCTATGTTCCTATGGCTCTATGTTCCTATGGCTCTGTTGTTCTTATGTTGTCCTATACAAATTTGAATTCTATTTGTACTTATTTAAGTTCGCTCCAGACCATGTCTCTGGCCGGGATGAAAGGGGGGTGGGAAAGATAATGGCTGAATCTCCTCGCGAGTGAGCAAGACAGGGTGTCTAGAGATGAGGGAACCGCATTCGAGATCTCTCTTCAGATCGTGGAATGGGTGGTTGGTATGGGTCATATGTCAAATCTAGAATTTATCTGCTCTCGAGCCAGGGGACTGGGGGCGCCCGCCTGAGATACAACAATATAGAAGCACTCAGCGATGGAATATCATATTTTATTAATAATCATTATATCTATCATCTAGACAATGCAGAAGACTTAGTCTTGTTTTTCTTCTTAGATGGTGGCGGTTGAACATACTTTGCTTCTAGTTGATTTATGAGATTATTAAATTTGCTTTCCTGTCGACTCTTTATCATAAGAGCTAAAGCATCTTCTGAAGATCCTCCAGACCTTTTAGCCTTATTTAAACCCAATTCTTCGGCAAGTTCTTCAGCTTCCGCTGCTTCCTTTTCGGCAGTAATTCTTCTTTTCTTCTTATTAGCAGTTGATTCCTTTGTGAATTTCGAATAAGCAGGGACCCGTTTAGAATCAATTGCCTTTTGAATAATTTCTCTAATTCTTTCTTCATCTTTCAATACATCTGTATGAAGAACATTCTCAAAGATAATCTCCAGATCACCTTTACCATCCTTATAGTACTTCAGAATATCCTGTTCTTCTTCTCCGCTTTGACGATATTCAAGTTTATCTTGTTCAATCATTTCAGGAGTAACTTCTGCTTTACACAAATCTGAAAACAAATCACGGAAACTACCGTCTTCAAATTCGTCTATTTCACTAAGACTACCAGTACCATCATATAATTTACGTCGATTCTGATCACTCAGAACACTATAAGCAAATGCTACTCGTTGGAAATCAGTATGAAATTGAGCTCTCTGTTGATCGTTTTGTGCTTTATCCGGATGTGTAGAAAGAGCTTTTCTTCTATATGCCTTTTTAATATCCTGAGCGGATATCTGAGAAGTATTTGACGCATCTAAACCAAGAACTTCATAGGGATTAATGTCTTCATTAATAATATCTTCTAATGATTCGTTATTGTTGGTTGTAGTGTCATCCTCCTGTGGTGGTGGTGGTGATGATGGTGGTGTTGTAGTCTTCGTCTTCGTCTTGCGACTTTTCTTATCTTCTTTTTTAACCATTTCTGAAATCAAGAATATGGCTGAATACCGATGATTCACCAGAGGAATAAACTAAAAGAAAGAAGCCCGTCTTGAAAGAGGTAAACGAGACCACACGTCCACAGTTGTCCTTATGTTTCCAGCAGTACAACGTTGAAATATGTGAGGCTTAATTAAATTACGCGAAGCTTGTAGCCGCGCGTAAATATCATGCATGCATGCGCATGCTTGCATGCATGCAAGTGTCCAACAGGGCTCGATGTCCCACTTGGTCTTCGACGTGTTCCACTTTGTCTTCGACGTCTGACGCGTACAAATCACACTCATAAAAATCTGCCGTTGCGGACTAGTATGCTCAGACAGCGCAGTCCCAGATTTTGAGGCCGTGGCTGCAGACGATCACGGTTATGCCTCCGGCTGCTGGGGCTCTACCCAGACCCCGTAGCTCGCTTCGCTCGAGATCAAGTGAGCGGAGTCGAGTCAGTCTGGAACAAGAACCTCAACTGCTGGCTCGCACATCAGTGGCTGACAACACACCCTTGTCGTTAAGCTTTAGGGCTTACGAAAATTTATTTCCAGCCCACGAAGTTCTGGACCCATCTTTAGATCAACATCAATCCGAAGATGTCTGGCTTCAGACCAGTAGATGATCCATTGAATACAGTTTAATTCATGGGATCATTTGGTGGCTTGATTCATGGAATCTTATTTCTTTAAAATCTCCTCAGATTGAGGTTGAACGAAAATAGGGTCAGATCTCCTCAGATTGAGTTTGAACGAAAATAGGGTCAGAGACCGAGTCTCTGCCACTGAAGTAACCCAGAATTATATAAGGAAATAAATATTATTTTTTCTGTTTTATTTACAGGTTCCATCTAATAAAAATTGAATAAGGTCTTATACTGTAAAGTACGAGATCCTAAAAGATCCCAATCTTTGGCAGAAATCCATAACTCATCAACAATTTTCAACTTGGCAAGTACACTTCCCCCCTTCCAAGTAATAATAGAAGGATCCATTTCCCTAGGAATTGGCATAATAGAAACCTCTCCCTGAGAAGCAGCATCACCTGCTTCTTCTTCTGCTTGATTTCTCCACATACCCACTCGATCTGTTAACAGATTATTAAATCCTGGGATTTTACTGGCACCTCCACCAACAATCATCAAGGAATCATAAAACGATTGTTTTGAACTTGTACCTTTAGCAGCTGCTTGAGTGATACTCTCAATAATAGCATGATCAAGACCAACATTAATGATTGCCCTAGGATTCAAAGTTTCTGCGACATGGAACTGATTATTTAATTGGATTTGATTAGCTGAAAGGTGTGATGTAGAGGTAGAACTAATATTAAGAATCGCAGATTTGTTGGTTAAACCACTACCGCCAGCAGTAGAATTGCCTTCTGGAGCAGGAGTGCCAGTAGCAGAAGTAGAAATCGGTGTCGATACTCCAGAAACCCCATTAATAGTATTAATAACATGCTTATAACTATTACCATTTATCAGTGCTGCATGCTTTTCTTGTTTTTCTTGTTTTTCTTGTTCTTTTGCTAGTTCCTTGATATAAGAAAGTCCCCACACTGCCAATGTTCCCTTTACAAGATTTATTTGTGCATCAGATAACGGATCATTATGTTTGCCATCATAAACATCAAAAGATCTAGGGAATAATTTATACTTGGATGATAATTTCGATTCCAGTTCAAATAAGTCGGGATAGAATAATCCTAATGTAGCAAGCATTGGTTCATCAAAAGTTTTAAAATCATATTTTTCCGTTGCTTGATCAGGACTACGTTGATAAAACGAATATAATTGAATAGCCACATCTGCATCATTGGCAGTAATAAATTTGCGTTTCAATTCATCACCAAGTGTCCAATCATAAGGATTCTTTTGCAAATCAATCGATTTATAAGGGAATTTCGATTGCAGTAAAAATTTGATAAATGCTATTGTTATGTCATCACCACCGTATTTTAGATTTACTCGGCTATCACTTAAACAGACGCCTTCTTCTACACAAGTAACAGAAGTCTTTTGAGCCCCAACATCAATTATACAAGCAGAAGATATTCCTGCACCAAACGTTGCTGCCATTGCTTCTTGTTGAATACATATATTAGCAAATCCCATTTCTATGAATAATTCAATAAGATTGGTGACATAAGATCTTTCATACAGATCGGGAATAATGATTACAACATTATAATCTTTGAATTGCCGAATAGTAATATTTAACTCCTGTTCAAATGCTTCTACTAAGATGATAGCTAAATCTCCTAAAACCTGTTGAGGAGAAGAATAATCTTTTTCATTGAAAGATCCATGTTGAATAGGCCAAAATAATTTATATTTAGGCGATGAATCTGGTGGGATTTTCAAGGCTTTCTCAGAAATGAAATAATTTGGTTCGTTTTCTTCAATCACATCAGTCCATTCTATTCTGTGAACATCATTATGTTCAGGAATTATTTCTGGGCGTTGACGGCCATTAAAAGTGACAACAAGATCATGAGAGTTTGGTATAATTCTTCTTTTATAGAATTTCATTCGTTCTCTAAGATCTTTTCTAACTGCGATTGCAGCTTTTTTGAACGAAGCAGTAATAGATTTATTAGTTGCATTTACCTCTTCTTCACCCTCCTCCTCTTGTTCTTGTCCTTCCTCTAGTTCGTCTATATCCATTTTCGATCCATCATCCGCCGCTGATTTGTCATCCTCATCAAGTTTATGAGCAATTACATTAGGAATAGTCTTAGGATAAACTTGTGAAGCTAATCCAATACGTAAATTCCTTGACCCTAAATGAACTACTATAGTTCGCCCTCCAACTGATAACTGCTCAGCTTCTTCTTCTTCATTAATATCAAAATCTTCGCCATTCTCATAGACTTCATCCTCATTCTTTAATTTGGCTTTTTCTTGTTGTAATTCTTTCTCTTTCTCTAGTTTTTCCTTTTGTCGCTTTTGCTCCTCTGCTAATTGTCGATTGAAATAAAATTGGTCATCTCTTTTCAGATAATCTGTGTAGTAATTCTTTTGATTAATAGCCGGAGCAGTCACAAATACCATTGGTTTCAAGTTGTTATCAACACGAGCAATTCCACTAACTTTAAGAATCGGTTTCGATCCTCCTCGTTTCGGTTTCGAAGAATCTTGTGTTGCTGATGTATTAGAACCATCTTTGGAAGAATCTTTATTATCCCTAGGAGTTCCTGTATCATCATCACCTCCTCCTCTACCACGGCCGATATCATTAGATATACTATCTGTTATTGTTTTATTACTATCGTCTCCATCTCCCTTAATCACTTCTGACGTCGTCTCCTCTCGATACTCTTTCTTCACCTCTTCCCTTCCCATCGGAGGACTCGATGGTGGCTCTACCGATTGTTCCATTTCTTTATTATTTTCCATTATTTCTCAATGCCTCTCACCAATCTAGAATCTATCACCTGAAACCAATATCTAGTTCAGATAAATATTCAGAGACAAACATTTAGACCCAGGCAGGATTCCAATGTTCATTTCATGAGCTTTTTCTTTTACATAAGCTAAATCATATAAAACCGTATATAATTAGTAATATATTACATAATAATTGTCTGTCTCCGGTTATAGAATAAATAATATAGTATTATAATATAGAATGTCAAATGTTGAACAATGGACATAGAACAGTTGAGCAGCATGAGCTTCTAATGTGGACGGAGCTAGCCACTTCATTATCTCTAAATTATATAGAGAGGTAGAATCCTCTAGAATATTGAGAGATACCTTGACTAGTTCCACCTTTGAGTCTGAGGTCTCAATTGATCTCAGTGGAATATATGTGGTACTTTACATTCGTTTCAATATAGAGAGCTTATAGGAAACGGCAGGAGACCAGGCCCCCGTATCATTTGCCTCCGGCGGCTGGGGCGTAGCCCCAGACCCCTAGCTCTCGCTTCGCTCGAGAGGTTAAATCAGCAGTGAGTTAATAAGAGTCCTTTGTCTTTGATTTAACCTCTCGAGCGAAGCGAGAGCTAGGGGTCTGGGGCTACGCCCCAGCCGCCG
>JAJMIF010000128.1:0-53719 GCA_030583505.1 Sugiyamaella castrensis
TCTTTACTGATTGAGGACTCTGAAGAATCTTCTATCTGTTATTATAATATTTAGGGAGTATCCATAAAGTAGTATTTAGGCTAACTAATCTCTTGAAGACTAATTAGTTGACTTCAATATAGAAACAGATTCTTATCTTTAAAAATTATATTTGAGCTGGAGGTGGGTTAGGTTTAACTTAACAAATCTTCTCACAGTTAACAGGGATTCAAGACCCTGCAGGAAAGACCCTGCAGGAAAGCCCCTGCGGCTAGAGAATCAGGTTAGAATGATATCGATTGACGGGCTTGTTACCGTAAATGAACAAGAGAAAATCAGCTACCGAAGCTAGCGGTGGGTTTCATTGGGAGCAGGGGTAGACAGGAGGGAGCAGAAAATGATATAAAGTAGTGTACTTTTAGAAGAAGCGTTCACTCAGTATTTTGGTGCATTATGACGTCCAAGTTCAGATTTTGTGCATGAGGCCGACAGTGCCAGGCGAGAGAAGTTGATATCTAAGTTAATAAGTTCATTATACAACCGAATATTATAGAGTCCACTTCTTCTCAGATCCCGCGGCTCGCTTCCATCGAGGTTAAGATCATACTGTCCCGTTCACACTAACAGAATTCAATTCAGAAATTAGCACTAAGCGACTCAGTTACACCCCAGCCGCCGGGAAGAGGGAAAATTCTAGAATGCAGTAGCCAGAAATCGGGTTAGAGGCACTTCAGCCGCAAAATCACGGCAGCCGGAGGCCTACTGCATGAGAAAGATGGGAGTCACAGGTCCACAGCGACGCCGGACGCAATGGAGTCTTATGGAGGGGGAACTTGGGGAGGGAGCAAGCAATATCACTTATTAAAATTCAATTAATTCATCATTACTCATTAGACATGTTGTTAATTAGATAGCTCTTTTGCCAGTTGCAGTTTGTATCGATAACTTTTTATACATTGCCGCATCTTATACTTTCTCTGATTATTAATTACTCTCGGTAGAATCGTTGGGCTTGATACACTTCATAACAGCCTCATCTTTGGAAGCATTTCTTTTTTTTTTTTTTTTTATGATTCTTTCATAGAATGCGTCTTGATATTCTCTGTCAAGGAGTGGATCGTACTCACAATGGTGCATTTCATTAACCAGCTTGACTAAATACTCTTCTCCCGGTTCAAACCCTTCAACAGTCTTACCTTTCAGATAAGCTTTGGCGTCGACATCTAGAAAGCTGTTTTTCATGTTCATAAGGCCGGAGAGAGTTTCATGTTTCGTTGTTAACTGTGCTATTTCTTTGCTGGGACTCCAGCAGCCTGACAGCAGTTTAGATCTTTATAAACGGATGGCTCATGGATTGAATCCTATCATTGGCTTAGATTAGGAGAGATTATTTATTACATATCTAACTAGATCGTAATTGAATTGAACGAGTAACCGTATGTGCTTGAAAGCTCGTACGGTGCGCCAGCTTTTGCAATGGCTTCGGATAAATTGGCAACCGGTCGGCAACGGCAAAGTTAGGGTTTTCACGCAGTACTGTAATGTTTAACGTTACAAACTCTAGAAACTGTTTGCCAGTAGGATGGAATGGTTTTGCACAGCCTTGGGGGCTGAGGCTTCAGCCCTGGTGGGGAGAGATCGATCGATGCCAGATGCCATATGCAGGCAACAAAAATGACAGGTTCTGAAACATTAGAGCCTCAGGTGTGCCCCTATAGCGCGGGTCACAACATTCAGAGATTAGACACAATCAGATTTAAACGCCTAATTTCATTTGTGTAGTCTGTAACAGCAATGCGCTGCTTGCCAGCTGGTGACAATTTAATTTCTGTCCCGATTAACTACAGAGCTGGCGTTTTAATACTAACTCTAGTCACCAAATTTTACCAAATCTTGCCAAATCTTACCAGATATTTATTTATTATTAACTGCTGCTTGCTATCTAGATGCAGTTCAGCTGTGTATCTGGTTTAACTTAACTTGTATTAACCCCTGTCTGACGCAGCGGCCGCTACTTGGTTAACTATTAACTTAACAGTTATTGCTAACGAATCACGCTTAGCAGTTACGGTTAATTACCTAAGGGTCACCTGTTTCTGTGCGACTAAAACAACTGCGCAGCAGCAGTTAATAGCCACTAGTTCATGGCGCGGGCGCGCGCCACCATTTGTACGGCTACACGTACATTACCGCATATATATGACAACATCATAGACATTTATAACCACACAATTCAAGATCTGACGTAGGTTGAACTTGGCTTTTCTCCTGAAAGGCCAGGCATCATCGCCATCATTTTTATTTTTATCTACTACAACATTGACTGGTGAAAGGAACAAGGGGACTTGATCTACTGTATATATATACCTAGTTACCAATCAATTGAAGGGTTTCAGCGATATATCTTTTTGGTTGTTATTATTTCAAGAGAAACGCGTTTGTTAGAAACTATATCATCACAATGGTAAGTAGTAGAATGGGAAATGGTAGACTCCGGTAACAGTGTTACTTTGCTCGGGTCCTGTCACTTCTTGTCTAATTCTCAAGCGTATCGAGAGCTAGGAGTCTGGGGCTACGCCCCAGCCGCCGGAGGCGAAAGAGGGGAGGGTCTATTCTATATTGTTCTGATTTTTTTTTTTTTTATATCTCTCTAACCTTTACAACATTTAGGCTGATCAACTCACAGACCAACAAATTTCTGCTTTCAAAGAAGCTTTCTCACTTTTCGATAAAGATAATGATGGTATGTTTTTACAGTATCGTAAGGTTGTTCATTGCCGCATTCTAACATCTTAGGCAAAATTACCACCAAAGAACTTGGAACGGTTATGAGAAGTTTGGGACTAAATCCATCAGAGAGTGAGCTCTCTGACATGATAAATGAAGTCGACGTAGATAATGATGGAACTATTGATTTCCCAGAATTTTTGACTATGATGGCTAGAAAAATGAAGGATACTGATTCCGAAGAAGAAATCCGAGAAGCTTTTAAAGTATTTGATCGTGATGGCAATGGCTTTATCTCTGCTGCTGAACTTCGTCATGTAATGACTTCAATTGGTGAGAAGCTCTCTGATGAAGAGGTTGATGAAATGATCAGAGAGGCGGATGCTGATGGAGATGGTCATATCAACTATAATGAATTTGTTGATTTGTTGGTAAGTATACGTTATTGTCGCCGAAAAATTGGGGACGATGTTGTAGCCCCATTGCTCGTTTCGTTCGGTGTCCATAGGTATCTAGATCTCCGGTTTCTCACGAACTGCTTTCACTTACTAACGACCAGCAGAATACCAAATAAAACATGGGATTCCGCAGGTGCAGTGTATGTTTGTAGTTAATATATATGTGAAGTATGAACGAATATAAATGAAATTGCTCAGAGTTAAACGTTCCTTTGCTAAACTGGCCTTACTCAAAAGCCATCCGAATAAACCAGGGCCCGGCGTTCTCGGGCATAACGAGATCCAGGGGTCTGGGGCTACGCAGAACCGACGGATGCAAGATCTTATGATGCACAATTATTATTATTTGTTTATATCATTTTCTATTTGAAATTTTTTATAGGTAACCCATTCACTCAATCACACGGTTAACTCTTCAACCCAGGTTTTGGCTACAACTCTATAAGCCTTAATATTTCCAGATACTAAATCACCGAAATCATAATGTCCCGGTTGTACTCTTCGAACTCCCTTAACATTCTGATGAACAACATGTACTCTAGAACCTTCAACATATGTAACAATTGAAGTATGATCAGGAGATCCTGCACTACTTTGAGAAATCACTTGTCCAGCAGAATTTCGAGTTTCAAACTTTGCTTCTCTAAATTGCAAAATATCTCCTCTTCGGATTTCATCGCGAGAAATAGGAGGATTGTTACCATAAATTAACATGCCATGGATAAGACCTTTGGAAGCCATAGCTTCACCATGAGTTGATTGCTGAATAGCCTCATTAGCTAATGTCCAGCATTCGCCATCACCAATTTGTTGGCTAACTTTGGATTCTGCCCAGGAAGCTACTTTATCTCCATACTGTGAATGCGAATAATGTAATTCTTGAAGAGTTAAAATTCTTGGAGGTTCAGAATCCTCATGAGTAACATTACAACTAGCGATTGGATTGCTCTGTAACCAAGTAATTGTGAACCTTGTGATTGATAAATCATCCTTATTACGGATCCCTAACCGAATAGCACGATTATCACCAAAACCTGAACTTGAATACGTTGTTTCCGAGTTCTGAAAATCAGGAGGAAGTTCTATATTTTGAGCAGTAAACCAACCAGTATTTATTTGTAAGTCATAATTTTTTTTACCAGCTCCTGTCCTACCGGCATCAATATAAGAAGACCTTGTAGTTTGATTGACATTAGCACCGGTGCTACTGGGACCACCAAAAGAAGGTCTTGTAGCTCGATTTACAGGAGGAGGTATATCATTAGTTGTTTTTGCGGCTGTTGGGGTAATGGTTACTGGAGAACTTGAAAGTAAACCCGGCTTCTTCTTAGGGGGTGGTGGGGGGGCCTTTTTCTTAATGAGCAGAACAGCATTAGTAGTAGTATTACTACTACTTATCGAGGAAGATGTCGATTGAGGAGATAACTGGGAACCTGGTCCTCCATCTAATACAATACCAGTTGATCTAAGCTTATTTCGAGTTGCAATTTCTTCAGCAAAATTTGGGATAGATGGCACTGGCTCCGGGTTAACAGAGAGATCGTTAAAATTTTGAGTGATTTCTCCTACTGATGGTTGACGCGAGCTGGGCTGAGGAGGACTAGGTTGATGTGAAGCGGCACTACCCCATTGAGGATGAGAAGGACGACTTGGATAAGCTGGACGTTCTGGTTCCTTCTCTCCATAAGACGGTTGGGGGACAGCAACCGGACGAACGGGCTCCGCTGGTTTCCCATAAGACTGTTGAGAGACAGCCACTGGACGTACTTGCTCTGCTGCTTGTCCATAAGACTGTTGACGGACAGGTGGATAAGCAGAATTTGGAATCCCATAAACAGGAGGAGGAGCAAAACTCGAAGGATCCGGTAAAGATTGATCAGGAGGAGGTGCAGCTCCAGGTCGGTGAGCAGTGTGAGTACTGGTCGAGCTATATGAGGACTTGGTTGCAGGCGGTTCATTTGTGATACCTGAAGATGAAGACCTGAAATGTGGAGGAGGTTTTGCTCCTGGGGGAGGTACAAACGAAGCAGGATCAGGAAGCGTCTTTTTTGTAAGGGGTGGAGGGGATGGTGACGTTTTAGTAAGGGGTGATGGTGAAGCATCAAGCTTTGCCGAAGATGGAACACCGTAAACAGGAGGGTGTGGAAACGATGATGGATCAGGGAGAGGAGCTCTTGGAGGAGGCGGTGGAGGAACAGCAGCATCGGCAGCAGCGGCAGCAGCAGGAGCAGCGGATTGCGAAGTTTGCTCATAAGGCGTGTAGTTTGGAGGAGATTGCTGTCCGTAAGTTGGCTGAGCAGGAAGTTGTTGTCCATAGGCCGGTTGAGCTGGAGGTTGTTGACCATAAGCTGGTTGAGGTGGCTGCTGTCCGTAACCTCGCTGTGCTGGTAACTGTGCTGGGGGCTGCTGACTGTAATCTGGCTGAGCAGAAGGTTGTTGTCCGTAAGCCGGTTGAGTATAAGCTGGCTGAGCACGAGGTAGTTGTCCATAAGCCGGCTGAGCAGGTGGCTGTTGTCCATAGGCTGGTTGAGCAGGTGGTTGCTGTCCGTAAGTTGGCTGTGCAGGAGGTTGCTGTCCGTAGGCTGGTTGAGCAGGTGGTTGCTGTCCGTAAGTTGGCTGTGCAGGAGGTTGCTGTCCGTAGGCTGGCTGGGGAGGAGGTTGCTGCCCATAGGCTGGCTGGGCAGGAGGTTGTTGTCCGTAAGCTTGCTGAGCAGGAGGTTGCTGATAACCTGGTTGTGATGATGACTGTTGACCGTATATAGGTTGAGCAGGTTGTCCATAACCAGGCTGACCAGGAGGCTGCTGATAACCTGGTTGTGCTGATGGCTGTTGACCGTATGCAAGTTGAGCAAGTTGCCCATAACCAGGCTGGCCAGGAGGTTGCTGATAACCTGGTTGTGCTGATGGCTGTTGTTGACTGTATGCAGGTTGAGCAGAATGTCCATAACCAGGCTGACCAGGAGCTTGCTGATATGGTTGTGCTGATGGCTGTTGACTGTATGCAGGTTGAGCAGGTTGTCCATAACCAGGCTGACCAGGAGCTTGCTGATAACCTGGTTGAGCAGGTGCTTGCTGTCCGTAAGCCGGCTGAGTAGGTTGTCCATAACCAGACTGACCAGGAGGTTGCTGTCCGTAAGCTGGTTGTTGTGACTGTTGTTGACCTGGAGGAGAGCTTATATGTTGCTCATCATATGCTCTATGTTTCGGAGGTGGAGCAAATTGGGATGGATCTTTTAAAGCAGACAGGGGTCTTGCTTCAACTAGAACTTTTTCATCAGATTCTAAGAATATGTTGGTTAGAAAGAACTCTTATGATAAAGAAAATATCTCAATCACATATATCTAATCACTTACCTTTCTTGTTGCCTGATAAACTAAAAGAAGGTTTCTTTTTCCAATCCCCAGAATCAATTTTCTGCTTTCCTTTAACTGAAGCTTCATTCAATTTTTCACGACTCTCTTTCAGGAATCCTGAAAACCCTGAGGACATTTCAAAGATATAATAAACTAATTAAATATATGTATATATCAAAGAAAGGACTTTACCTAGATGAAGAAAATTGAACTTTTGGGTAGTAATGGTAAGTAGTGGTGGTAGTAGTAGAAGTACGTCGTCATTTACACCAACCTTGCGTTTAAGGGGGTACGTACAGTATACCGGGAGTCACGATGCAGACTAGCGTAGGATACCCTAAGTTTGAATTGCCCAAATAGGATAACGATTTTCTCAAGGTCTCCCAAGCTATGCAAATCTTGATTATGATTGTAACGGGACTGAACTCTATATATTTCTCCTGCTACACAGAATGTGGCTCGGGATAAGGTTTCTAAGTCTACTTATAAATGGAAAGATACTTTAGTGACATTTTCCACGTAGAGGAATAGAAGAATTGATAGTACTACTAGTACTATGTCAATTTCAATACAGTCACGATTGCTTATGCCTATTTGGGTAATCCTAACACGGGCTCACCTACGCTAATCTGCATCGTGACTCCCCCTAGTGTACTGGTTACCATAGTAAAAGCAGGATAAAAAAATGAAAACAACGACGGTATAAATAACACTTTGAGTATGACATACAGTACAAGTTACAACCACTCACCACTCATGCGCCTAAATAGATCGATAACTTAACTTATCGATCGATCGATACATGTATATTACATATTGCAAGGCTGATTGTAAGACTGATTGTAAGACTGAGACATTTCAATTTTCAATTTTTCGACCGTTAACGTTAACTATCCCCCTGCATGACCTCCACCTCCGGGCGGTAACTGTTACATCCGAGAGGTCATCATCATCCAGCGGGTGCCCAGCTCTTGCTATGCTCGAGAGATCCGAACTTCTCGCGATTAGCTGGATTCTGGACTCCTCCAGCGAGAGCAAGGTATCCCCCACCAGTCTACGCCGCAGTGCCGCCAGAGACATACTACTAGCTGTAGCATATGGGCAATTACAATGCATAAAATCATCAATTTAGGGAATTGTTTTCTAATTTTTGTTTCAATAACACCTAATTACTACTTCACCAAATATTTATAACATATATCAAATCATGATTGATGGATTTTAAAATTTTGTCGGCCCCGGAAAAAGCCCTGATATTCATTTAGGTTTAGGTTTATTCGCTTTATTAGGTTATCTGCACACTGCCTCTGATGGCTGGGGCATCGGTGGGGTTCCTCGCTCGAGAAACTACACGCACTCAACACCCGAGCGAAGCGAGCTACGGGGTCGGGGTCGGGGGCAGAGCCCCAGCCACCGGAAGAAAAAATAGCGCGTGAGAGAACGCGTGGGAGGCCAGAATAAATAGAATATCACGTGATGCAGGCCGGGTAACATAGTGCGGCGCTCCAGTAGTTTAGCTAGAACTGGCTGGCGTTTGGCTGGCCGGGATTGGGCTGGCTATTTTTATTGACAGCACGCGCACTGGTGGCTAGGCCATGCATGGTTCATATCTTCCGAGTGAGTACGTCTCATCTCGGTCAATTTCTTTTTCAATGTTCATGTTTTTGAGCTTGTAATATTTCGAATTTTATTTATTTATAGCATTTAGGGAGGGAGGTTTTGATTTTGATTCAAATTTTTTCGTTTTCGACCAAGTTCATTCAACTTAGGTATTCATCTTGTAACTTCAGATCTGTCATATTAGGAGGTCAGCGGAAGTCATATTAGGATCAGATTAGAAATTCAGGTTACGAAGTCATATTCTCTTCAATATGACTACTGTTATCATTCCATCACTTCAAGATAGAACTCAAGAGTTCCGATCATGTGTAGCATCTTTCGCGAAAATAAATGGAAAATCCCTAGCAAATAATCGACACGGTTCTGATTTAAATGGTGATTCTCAAAATAAATTATCATCGCCTAGAAGTCAGTTCTCTTTAAGAGCTTCACAAATTGCTCAGGAAATAAGTGAAACTACTTCCATGCTTCAAAGATTAGCTTTGTTAGCAAAACGAAAAACTCTCTTTGATGATAGACCAGTGGAAATTACTGAACTCACCTATATCATTAAACAGAAGCTTTCAAAAATTAATGAAAGTATAGCTTCTTTACAAACATTTGTTAAAACGGGTGGTAAACCCTCTAGTGCATGGGGATCAGGATCAACTGTTAATAGTAAAAGTGAAAGCCAATTAAAAGAACATTCTCGTAATGTAGTTGTGTTATTACAGGGGAAACTTAGTGATGTTACTACTGGCTTTGCTGAAGTTTTAGAAACTCGTACAAAAAATACTCAAGCATCTAAATCACGTACAGAACAGTTTATTTCTTCTGCTTCATCATCAGTTAGAGACCATACTTCTAGTGAATCCCCTCTATATTCCGCAGGAAGGCGAGGATCTCCTAGTCAATTTCAACGTAGAGTTGGTTCACCACTGACGGTGGCAGCTACAACTAATGGTAATAGTAGTAGTGTTCATAATGGGGAATCTTATGCAGAAAATCCCTATGGCCAATCCCAACATTTCCTTGAAGATGAACGAAATGATAGTAGTGGGAATGATTTTTTAACATTACCTCAACAAGAACAGTCCATGGCATTATTAGAAGAACAACAAGATACATATTTGAGTCAAAGAAGTACTGCTGTAGAAGCTATCGAAAGTACAATTCAAGAACTTGGTGGAATCTTTTCACAATTAGCTACTATGGTTGCTGAGCAACGAGAAACTGTTCAGCGGATCGATGCGAATACCGAGGATATCTCGTTAAATGTCACTGGTGCTCAGAGAGAGCTGTTGAAGTATTATGCTAGGATTTCCAGTACTCGATGGCTCATGGTTAAAATGTTTGGTATTATAATTGTAAGTCATTACTGTAAGATGGCGACTGCGTTGCTGTGAGATGCTTCCGGCGACTGGGCTTGTCATCGTTGCTGTGAGATGCTTCCGGCGACTGGGCTTGTCATTGTTGCTGTGAGATGCTTCCGGTGACTGAGCTTCTCATCGTTGCTGTGAGATGCCACCGGCGACTGGACTTTTCATTGCTGCTGTGAGATGCTTCCGGCGACTAGGCTTGTCATTGTTGCTGTGAGATGCTTCCGGCGACTGGACTTCTCATTGTTGCTGTGAGATGCCACCGGCGACTGTTCTTCTCATCGTTGCTGTGAGATGACGACTGGGCTTGTTATCGTTGAGATGCTTCCGGCGTCTGGGCTACATATCGTTGCTGTGAGATGCCTCCGGTAACTGTGCTTCTCATCGTTGCCGTGAGATGCCTTGGCTCGGCTCCATCAATCACAGTTTAGAGCATGGTTTTTACTAACAATTTAGTTCTTCTTTTTCATATGGGTTCTCGTTTCATAGAAACAGATTAAATTTTTGTTTTCTTTAATTTGCATAGAACTGTAAATGTAATCACCTTATTCTACTAATATTTTTTTTCTTTTTTTTTCTGTTTTTATTAGAACAATATATAATTAATATAAAATCGAAACATTGAAAACAGGAAATTAAATGCACCATGAAAAACAAAAAAACAATACGATATAAAAATCATTGAATCAACATACATAACATATAAAAAAAATACGCTACATGCTGTGTCGATTAACACAGCATTCAACTTCTTCTAAGCCCATCCATTATGCCCTTATAATGCCATTTCCGCTTGCAATTTCCGTAGCTCTTCTTCCTCTTCATCTTCTTCTTCTGCTGGTGGTTGTTCATGTTCAATTTGAGTAGGTAGAGTATGGACTGGTGCTTTACCTGCATTAATCATCTTGGCATCCAGAGCTTCTTGTTCTAAAGCCTCCAATTCTTCGTTAAGGTCATCCTCATCAACCTCTTGACCTAATGGCCTTGAAATAGCATCGGAAATTTCTTCTCCTAAACCCACTTGATCTCTTATATCATCCATAGTAGCATCAACTTTATCGATATTCATATTACCATGAATATGTTTCATAGCCTGAGCCCCTTGTGACATAATCTTCATAGTCTCATAATTAAGTTTAGCATTCTCAATAGCATGTAATTGTGTTTGTAGAGAATCGATTTGTGCTTGAGTTTTCTCTAAATCAGCTTCACGTTCCTTCTTTCTTTTAAGAGCGGTTCTAGCAGCTGGTTTATTTGTAGTAATATTTTTCCTTGCAGTAGCTTCAAGTTCTTCGATTTGTTTCTGAAAATGTTTTTCACGTTTATTCAAAGTTTCGATTTGTTCACGAAGACCGATGATTGAATTTTTAGCAAGATCTTTCTTTGCACCACTTCCGAATAAATATCCCCACATTTTAGTAAGAGTATGGGTAATTACTAGACCTAGAACAGGAACTTAGTAATTAATGATATGAAAACGATCAAATTATCTCGATCCAACTTGTTTGATTCTGATATCCTATAATCAAACAAATCTGATCCTATCACTAAACTTTTATCAATACGGGTCCAATATGATTTCAAGACAATATATCTCCCACCGATAAGCTAATCACAAATAAAGGGAATGAACAAATATCGTTTGTTTCCTAAACCAAATAAATAAATAACAATAATAATAATAATAGTAATCTCAGATTTCCTATTCTCCCACGTTCAAGGTCTCAAGAGAGAGAAAACAAATTATGGATCTCACAATTAGTCAGTTGTTTAAAAAAAGAGAGGAAGAGGAGGTTATTAAACGACAGGAGGACAAGCGGCTTGTGGCGGCGGTCATTAAAATGGCGGCTACTAACTACACAAAAAGTTCTTGTTATTGGAAGTCACGATAAGTGGGAGTAGCGATCGTGGTTTAGGGTGGAATTTTGGCTAAAGACTTGGCTAGGGCCGGTAGCTAGCTAGGAAAAAATAGACGGCTGGGTCAGTCAGAGGAGTCAATTGGCCGCGGGAGATCCAGAAAACATTCGGCTGTTTAATGGGCGGAATAATGAAGGACAGTTGACTTAGTCTAATGCCAATAGCTCTTAATGTATTGCCTATGGATTGACTGGTTGACTGGTTGACTGGTTGACTGTTGTAATATTGTGATTATTATTCTTCTTTTATTATGAATATATTTATCGATCTTAACTTCGAGCAGATTTCCACCCTCCGGAGGCTCTGGGTCAGGGCCGCTGAGGATATGCACCCGAATTTCCAGGTGAAGAACACGGTCTGAGCCTAGGGATTGGAGCCGAAGAATGGTGGTGAGACCCTGCATTGTCGATTATATCAATCGAGATTCGATAATGCAAGTGAATGCTTTTCTGATGAATTTTCCCATGCTATCAATTTAAATGAGGAATTATCGAAGTCGAATTTGCGGTCTGACGTTGAATCCCAAGTTGCGTTTCTTAATGAAACCCTTCGGGAGGAGTTAGTCAGGATACTGGTTTGGAAAGAGTTCCTGATTCATATCTTCAAGCTATTTTTGGTTCGACCCTAGGAAAGTGCTTCTTTGAGTATATGGCTAGAAAAGAAAGAAGGTTTATAAAAAAAACTGCCTTCATTCATTATATTGTTGCTATTAATATATTTTATTTGGTAATTCTCAAATCCATCTGATGTTGCCTTCTCTAACGGCTGGCACGATCGATTCCGATCGTGGTTATCATACCTTGTCAACCTTCAGAGTCTTCTGGTTCTAAACTAAGCCAGTAGCTAAGTCCTTCGCTCGAGTTAAAGTTTGACGGCTTCGATATATCATCGGTATTGAACTGTATAGCGTTAATTCGATTCTAACCTAGTTTATCAGCAATCCCGTTGTTTCATCTAATCGGTTAAAACATGGATCGTGAAAGTTTCTAGAGAATATCATTGTCTGTTCAGGCAACTAGATGAGAAGACAAATTCGAATAGTTGCTCAATCACTTACAATACTGATTAACCGGAAAAGAGAACGAGTTATTTTATAATAGCTGAATGTTGAAAACCCTGATTCAGTTATTTAGCAGATCACTTCTTTTTGTTTATCTCCTCAAATTTATCCAGGGTGCAGAGGGATTAACTTGCTATATTCATGACATTGTCGAACGCAGCACTGCGGCAGCAAGCGAGCACTTATAATAACTCAGAAAGAGTATATTAACTCAATTTATCCTGAATCATAATTTGATTCAGAATGAAGTACAAGTTTTTCCAGACATCGTGATGTTCTGTAAGTACAGTGTTAGGCTCTTGTTATCTCCTTTTTCTGGAGAGTTACTAGTATCGGTATGCATTGCGTTTATTTATTTAGCAGCTATCAACAAGATTTTAAATGAAGTTAACCTCGAACGTTACAGAAATGCATGATAGATCCCCAAGTTACCGAACCGTGTAAAAGATAAACAGATTGAACATGACCTATTAAAGTTGAAGAAAGTTGTAAAGACAAAACGTGGACATGAAAAAACTAAGAATAAGAGAAACGCAAAGATCGAAGGCCTCCCGTTTAGTTGAAGAGAGTGTAAGAAGAAGTATTATATTTCTCACCGTATTTAAACCTACTTTTGAAATCTTGCTATGTGGTTTATCTATGTAGTATCTAACATTCCAGCATAGTCTACAATTGCTTTCTTCTGAAGTTGCCCAATTGGAGTTTTCAATGTATTAACTGACTATGATGACTACTGGCAGGATCAACCAGATAACTATCTTAACCGCCGAAGCAGAGCAATGACTCAGATTCATTGGAGAGTTGTTAAGTTGAGAGAAAATCTCTTTGAATGATTCCTAAAAATGCATTCTATCCATATAGCCTTCTTTGAATTCCTCAATTAATTTCCGGAAAAATAGTTTTTCCATTCTTAATTTGAGAGGAGGCTACAATGAACAAATCACAGTCAAAGACCGGCTATCTGCCCTTGTGGACTTCGTAGAGAAATTTTCAAGGCAAAGAACGTCGATACTTCTTAGTTATGAATCTGATCAACAATTAGATTTAATAACAGAAATAAACAATAGCAATTATAATTCCTTGATTCCTTAATATTAGTTTTATGAATATTTTCAGGTATTAAATCAGATTCTGGGATAATATTTTGATATAGCAGTCAGAGCCCATTAAATAACTCAGGCTAATGAACATGAAGATTTCTCTGCCGGTGATCATTAACAATTGCCGCATTCAAGATATCTTGAAGGACAAGTCCAGGGAGGATGAAATCCTCTCTATAGCTGAAGACCTCTGATCGGTTAGGGATATTGTCGAAGAAACAATCATATGGGGTAAGCAGGCTATCAGGTAACATTCCTGGTATTACATGCACCTCCTGCCCAACATGAGGATTTACGTCCTGTCCCCGGTCCATCATCCGAAGTATCAAGCCAACGACACGAAGGTCCTGGGGAGCTCTTTCAACGGTAACTGCAAGAACTCTGTTGACAAAATACGTCATTTCCCCCTCTCAGGCTTCTTTTTCAAACCATATTCTCACTTTGTTAAGTAAGAAGCCGGGCGTTTCGCTATAAGCGACTTCAATTGCGAAAGAAGGTATACCACAATCCTGACGATTCCTTGGGAGGAAGCTGCCATCAGGACTGTGACCCCTTCCTCTTTGCGAGACAAGACCGCTAGATGGTGAATATAAAAATTAATCGAGCCTGAGTTCCTGGACATTGTCCGTTACTGGATGGATGCTATGATTCCTCAATCTTTCCGTGGCTTTAAGTTGTCTGGCAAATTGTTCATCCTCCCATTCCCTACGTCGTCGTTCTCGTCTCTCCGGTAATTCTACATCCCATCGTGCCTCAACCAATCCGAGTATCTTATGAGCTAACTGAAAACAAACAAAATCATGCGTTGGAGATGGCATTGTATACTGAACTTTATGATTTAAAAATGTCTTTCTACAGTGTTCTAACAACTCCACTTGGTTTTCAATTACCTCATGTTGGGACTCTTCGATATTTGAAATTAGAATAAATTTTGGGAAATCTCCGTCTTGTTGGAGAGCTTGATCAATCAACTCTCCTAGTTGTTGTACAGGCTAATTTCGGAAGTCAAATCTATTCTCAGGTGGGGTGAGATCAAATAACGCTTCGTAAGGACTAGAGGTATTACTTTCCAAATGTAATGACTCGTTATTCTGATCAGATGAATTTGAAGAAGCGCTGTTGAGAGTCTGAGAAAACAATTGTGGGGTGTCGTTGTCGCTGCTAGTGGAAGAGATTATATTTTGATTGACGAGTGCTGAAGATGACAAGTCGTTTCTTTCAACTGTGCCAGGATTCTAGCTCAATCTTGAGTTTGTCATGCTATAAGATTAAAGAGATAAGTCTTAAAAAAGGAATAAATAATAATAGCTTCAGTAATAATAACCCGTATTGTTTAGCGTATTAGGCAAGAGTATAGACTAGTATGGATTTGTGATTTACCTTATAACTTTTCAATTGCAATGTATTTGTTGTCAGCTGTAATGAAAGTTGATGTAAGGTTGTGAAGTACGACACCCCTATTCTTTAAAATAAGTTTGATTATGCGAGATACCTACCCCACCTTTCTCACCACCTGCCGAACCTTCATAACATTTTAGTAAACTACCACTTGTACATTACAAAGTTAATTAATAGTTCCAACTATAGTAACGTACTTAACTAATTAAAGCTCACTCGAAAATATTAATTCGACAATTACTCAGACTCATGTTTTGACTATGCCCGTGAGTCAAAGATTTTCTTTTTAGGCCTGTAACCCGGGACACAGCATCATATGATTGCCATGAATGAACAGAAGGAAAAGGAAAAAAATTATTGTAAAGATAGTTGAGCAGTCAATTAATTAACTTATCAGAGATCGACAAAACAATTAAGCTTTCCTAGATAGGTTGTCTACAGTATATGTAGATGACCAAATGGGGTTAGTTTCTAATACATAAGCAGGGGTATTCGTTAATTTTTCCGTTAACTTTAACTTTGTTAACACCTGCTGTACCTCGTGCCACAGATCTAGTGTTGGTCTTCAAAAATATTTACGTGTCTTTCGTGTCTTCTCCTATCCTCTGCCACTGTCTGCAAGTAATCCACTGAACTGTTACCGCAGCCGAGCAGCCGCAAGAAATAACTATAATGTTGTGCACCGTTACTCAGTTAAAAGTGAACAATAGATAAGTAAGCGACCTTACGTACAGCAGTAACACATACCAACTGCTGGGAATTCAGCCAAACTTACGCCTGGTCACTGGGCTAGAAGTAGTTCAGTGAATTAATCTATCCAAGTCCTTGTTTGACACTTAACTACATTATCTTGTTGAGTACACTTGATACTCCGGTATAAGTTGTTGTCGAAACAAAAATGCTCCTACGACAAGAGTAAGAATAATCCAGCAAATAACCTTCAATTCTAAATAGAAGATAGAGTGTAACTTTAGCTAGGTAAACAGTGTAATTGTTAAGCTAAACTAAGTTTACATACAGCAACTTAACGCTAAAGCCTCAGCTATAAAATCAGGTATTGTACCCTTGCCCATACCCATGAGCTCCTTCAAGATCCTGTCAGGTACCTGTTCATCAACCTTATCTTGCATTCATAAAATATATCCTAACCCAGCTTAATCATATGTAGACGAAGAAGTTCTGTTATTAGGATAAAAATGTCGTTGACATTATTATGAATTTCTTGCCATTTCTTTTATTATCGGCCCTTTCTCTTCTCTATTGATACGTAAATTAATCTATTAAGCTCTGGTTACGATTAGGGACCTACAATTTAGGCTAGATGAACTAAGCACTGATAAGGCCATGTGAAACTGTTCTAGGTAAAATGGATGATTGAATTGTCGGTCGAATCTGAGATAGCATGTATATCACCGGATTTGGATATCTAGCTTCGTCTGAATAAAAACATCAATTTATTAACGGTATTTAAATATATATATATATGTTTATGCACAGATTGTTTCAGCCATAGGATTGCTTTAAGGTTCTTTTTATAAAACTAGGTTAACTTGACAAGAGTTTTGGCTGGTTTGTCATAAAGGTCGATATGAGTTGCTCCTTCGACAGTAAATAGCTTCCTTGGCTCATTTGCTCTCTCAAAGGCAGTTTTGCTAAAGTGAAGTGTATCAACCTCAGTACCTGCAATCAACAAAAGTGGTCGAGGCGAGATACTCTAAATATTTACAAATGAATCATATCCTGTAAAACTACCATAGCTCCAAACAGCAAACTTATTGACTGATCTAGGGTGATCTCCAAGAGGAGTCAAGTAGTAGTCATATGCTTCTTTCATCAATGAACGAGGACTATCGTCTGAATTATTGTCAAGAGGGGGGATGTATCTCTCCAGTCTTGGCATATTCAGTCCTTGCCTCCGGATTGGACAAAGAAGTGCTTCCAGAGTCTCCTTCGGAATAGCGGTAAGGTTCCAACTCAGACCATACTAACTGTTCCGACGACTTTGATACGGCGATAATTACAACTAGCGAAGATAGAATGTCCTCCTCCGCACAAATACCCAAAACTCCAATTCGGTTGGCATCAACCTTTTCATTGGCAGTAAGACAAGTTACAGCAGACTTTACATGGTCTTCGAGATATCTTGGGGTGCCTTCACTAGCACCTTGGATACCACGGTCGAAAGCCAAACTGATAGCTCTTTGGCATAAAGACCAGCTGTCTGTTCCTTAACACCGCCGCCAGGGTGAAAAACAACTATGCAAGGAAGTTTTTGGCCATTTTGTAAGAATCAGGAACATAGACGCGACCTGAGAGCTTAATGGTGCTGCTGAGGAAAGTATAACTTCACTTGGTGCGATTTTTGCTTAATGCTACAATTGAGTCTGCTTTGAATATAAAAGAGTTTTCGCTAGTAAAATTTAAAAGCTTAATGTAAATCTGGAATATATCAGATGTAATAAGATACAATGCTGATTGCTGATTGCAACTTGACGCTATGAGAAGAGGAGAAGATGAGAAACCGGGGAAGACTGGTGGTATATAAATACTGTCTAGGATTGAGTTTAGGGTAGATATGAGATCTACAACCTCTGATTGCTACTCTTAACTCCGAAACGGGCTGGATTCCTCATCTAACGAAGTCCATGTGCCAAAATCGGAATTGTTTCTCCGATGGTAAATGTATTCGTCTGATTTGTTGAATTTTCGAAGAATATTCTTTGGTTCTTCAATCGGTGTGATCACCAGTAGCTTATTCTAATCTCCGAACGGACTTAGGCTTATCTGCCTGCATGATGATGGCCATCTCTAAAATCTCATAAAATCTCATAAAATCTCATAAAATCTGGCAGAATTGTTTCTCCAGTCACTATTCTATGCCCGAAGATTTTTATTCCTTATCCTTCAATCGGAAGCCTCGAATATATCTTAAAATCCGTTGAAATTGTTCCTCCGGTCAATATATTCTTTATTAAAATCGTTCACATAACCCGAAATCTTAAAAAAGGATCGACAACGGTTCCGCACGTGATCCAGAAAAAATTTACAGCTCTTAGGCATCGGCTAAGGACTAAGATAGACTTTCAGAATATTATAGTCTCTCGTAAATAGCAGAACCGAAATTGCCGTGCCGCGTTGATTCATTCAATTTGTTCTAATATCCGAAGGTTTATTATTCCCCTCTCTTCAACGTATTCGCCGCATGGCTTACGGGCTTAATCATAAATCAAATAACAGATATCAGAATTTCGAATTGCGGACCGATAACGCTTATAGAATACATGTCAGATTACAGTTAAACCCCGAAAACTCCAACTTCACACGAACAAAACGGCATGTCTCTCACTTCTGTATACCACACAATCGGGCCTCATTTGTTCGAGATCAATGATCATGAACTAAAACAGCGTGTTTGAATTTTGCTTCGAGTTAAAGAGGTTTGACGAGCCTCATAAGCCTCATAAGCCTCATAAGCCGTGGCAGAAAACTGACTTTAACTTCATCTTGTTTGATCCCTGCTGCCTTTCTTCGACTATTATCTTGAGATCAAAGTCAAAATGCTCCTCCAAGCCCAGTTTGACTCTTTACCATGCAAGTATTAACTCAGTTATTCCTACGCCGTCTGATGAAGGTGGGCGGTCTTGATCGAGGCGAGCTTTCAGACTCAGATGAGGATGTAACCTGTAGCGGAGCGAGCTATTCTCCTGGCCCTGTAGGCGGATGAGGGATGTAGCCTTGAGTGAAGCGAAGCGAAGCGAAGCGAGTCTATTCCGCTGGGATGTAAACTCGAGCGAAGCGAGCTTAGGGATCTGGGGCATAGCCCCAGCCGACGGTAGCATGTAGGGGGGGTCATGTAGTTTAGAGGCGGAGGTGTGTTAACATTACATAGATATTGAACAACCAGATGATGACGATCTTAATACTGCCCGTTCTGAAATTCAAAAGGAAGTGAAATCAACTTCAACTCTACATCCATTAATAGAAAAACATTTACCTTTAACGAAGAGTTTCTTAACACCAGGTCTTGAAAAATTAATTCAAGAAGATGATGGTCATGGAAAAATGAAAGGTGGAATAGATTTGAGTCGATATACTGATCTTCAAGATCCTACCACTGGTGAATTAAAGCTTCGTGAAGCTTATGTTGCTCTAGGATATTCTCAAGCTCGTCAAGAGAATCTTTCTCTTTTGAGTGAATTTGGAAAGAATCAATGGTTAATTGGTAATGACCAATTGGAAAAATCACTTAAGAATTTAGAAGTCCTGTTGGCAAGTGAAAAACAACAAGGTGAAGCCATCAATGATGAAAGAAAACGCAAGCAGATTGAAATCGAGCCAACCTTATCATATTTAGAAACTCGATGGAAAGATGGTATTAGAGGTTTGGTTGATGTTAATGTTGCATGTTTAAAACTTGAACGAGAAATCAAAAGGTTAAGGTCTGAATGAAACATTGAGTGCCGGCGCTTTCTGGGGCACTAGACCCTCTAGCTCTCGCTTCGGTCGGCAGGTTGTTTTCACTACGATTGCTTTAACGAAGCTCGTGAATTGTGTTCATTGTGTTTTCTTGTTGCTGAGATGCAACTTGCTACGCTCAGTTAACCGTCGATTGAATAACGGATGGTTGTGTAGATTCCGAATCTGCGGCAGCAATTACGTACCGATTCATTAACAGATCAGCACCATGGCTGTACAATATTTAAATATTTATTATGAGCTTTTGTCTCGACAACGTGGCAATTATGTAGGGCATATTAGCACAAATCGATTGATTCTCTTATCATGTTACCCCAGTCGCTGGAAACAGACCCTCCGATCCTCGACTTCCTTCTATTGCTGTGGCAGTTAAGTTCTTTAATGCAATGATTTCTGTGTGAGCCTCAGAATGTGAGATGTTGCTCTTCAAAAAAAAAATTGTCGATTCTTTTCAAGAAAAAGTATAGAAAGAAGATTTCTCCTGTTTTTTTCTTCTTTTTCTTCATTTTTTCCCCATTTTATCTCACACAATCGTGTAGTCTGCTAGCTTCCATTTTGTATAGAATCATACTATAAAACTTGCCAATTAATAAAATTGCTTATCGAAATATTTACTTGTGATACGAACTGTTCTGAGCGTTTTGTGGGGCTTAGCAGATCCCTGTTCTGCCTCCGGCTCTCGCTGCGAGCGATATCAGCCAGCTATGGTCGGGATCTGTGAATGCTGAAAGGATAATTACCATGCTGAAGGGTTTATGAAGGCAAAATTTCATTTGAGCTACATATAGTCCCCCCCTCCCAAGACTGGGCCAGGTCTGTTCTCTCTTTCGGTTCTAGCCTAAACCCCTCGTTTTTTCATCGGATCGAACGCCAATTTTCAGCTTGACTGCCGAAAGTAAGGCTATATGGGAGAATGTACATGTCAGTAATTATTCTTCTGAGGCATGAGACGTATCTTGTTTTACTAGGTGAATATCGGTCGTTTTCAAAAACTATTTAAAGAGAAGATTTTCTTTCTAATTGTTTCTTTTATTCTGACCCGCTCTCACGACATTATGGGTTCTGCTAGCCATTACGTAGAATGAAGTGCTAATTAATAATAGCTTGTCAAAACGTTCAATTATGATACTTAACTCTCACAAAATGGATTAGTTCGAGCGAAGCGAGCAACGGGCCCCAGCAGCGTTCATATAAAATATATTATGCTATCTATAGTTTTTCGAGATAATGAGTTTCACCATCAACAGCTCTCAACATAGCAGCAGCCGATTCTGGAGTAACATCTCTCTGCGGCATACCAAGCATTTCAAATCCCACCAAAAACTTGCGAACAGTAGCACTACGAAGCAATGGAGGGTAAAAATGAACATGAACATGTTCGACCTCATCAGAAGTACCACTCAATTCATTAGCAAATGATTGATGTAATCCCATTGAATAAGGGAATGAGGTTTGAAAAAGATTATCATAACGAAGAGCAACATCATGTAGTATTTGAGCAAAATCATGTTGTTCTTCATCGGTTAATTGAGTTATATTACCAATTTTACGACGGCTAACTACCAAAACTTCAAATGGCCAAGTAGCCCAAAATGGTATAACGGCAATAAATGAATCATTTAAAGTAATAAATCTATTTTGAGAATGATCTTGACTAGATTCTGCTTGAGCATGAATTTTCAACTCTTTGCTAACATAATCTTCTAATAAACCTCGTCCATTATGGTTTTGGGCATATTCAGCTAGACAAGTATGTTCAATATCAGGTTCTTCAGGAATAATATTAGTCATCCATGCTTGACCATGAGGATGAGGATTTGAACAACCCATAGCAGCACCTTTATTTTCAAAAATTTGACAATAATTGATTTCTGGAGTATTGACAGCATCGATGAATACTTTTTTCCAAGCTTCAATTACACCATTAATTTGGGGTTGAGTCATTTGGGCAAGTGTTATATCATGACGAGGGTTAAAACAGATAACGACACATTTACCAGTAGTTTGTTCAGCCCTGAAAAGGTCGTCGTCCTCATCATTATTATTATTATTATCATCTGAGTTTTCTATAGGTAGTGTTGCAACAGGTTTAACAGCAGCAAAATCATTAATGAAAATAAAAGTCTCTTCATATTTTGGGTTAGCTTGACCTTGAGCTCTAGTGTTTCCAGGACAAAGATAACAATTTTCATCGTATTGAGGTCTTTGTTCCACCTGAGGTTTTTCTTGTTGTCCTTGCCAAGGACGCTGAGTTCGATGAGGAGAACATAGAACCCATGATTTTCTGAGTGGGTTATATCTTCTATGAGCTTCAGACCATAGCATTGTAGAGGTAGTTCAGAGAATAATATTCAATTGAGCCAATCAGAAAGGAAGGAATTAATTGATGATAGGCATTGATGATGGGAAATGATGATACGAATTGATAATACAAACTGATAGCAAATTGATAGCAAATTGATGATCAAAATTGATAATACAAATTGATGATGGGAAATGATGATACAAACTGATAATACAAACTGATAGCAAATTGATAATCAAAATTGATAATACAAATTGATGATGGGAAATGATGATACAAACTGATAATACTACGTGATAGCAAATCGATGATCAAAATTGATAATACAAACTGATAGCAAATTGTCTAAGCAGTTAAATCAAAGACCAGGAAGATAATGAATAATAGAATTCACAAATCACAAACAGAATCTCCAGCAGGAGTTTAGGTATTATTTTCAATGGAAGCAAAATCTCCATCAGGAGAAACAAAATCTCTAGCAAGAGCCTGGGTATTTATATGGTCACGATTTTCATTTCTTCACCGTAGATATTCGGAATACCTACCCGAAGAAGCATAAACCCTAACATGTGTCCAGCACTCGGGCGGTGACCGTCCAGACCCCGTCATCAACGACGCCGAGCTCGAATTTAGGCGGAATTGAGTAGGACCAGAGACCAGTTGGAGATAGATCAAATCAATTAAGTAATTAACCGTTGAGAAAAATAATGATTGTATAAGAACTCATGGTAACATGTTATATAAACAGATGTTACATTATCAATCAGTCGGCCAACAACTTAATGTTAAGTTACCAATTACTTCCACCTCCACAACACTGACTTGGCACTAACCGTTACTCCTGTCATGGAGTCCTGTGAAATCATTTGAGAATTTTTTTATCTTCATGCTGCAAAATATTCCTAATTGGGAATGACAGCATGAGATCAACAAGATCCTTCACTAATCTGATAGGATTCTTATGCAAGATGACCGTGAAGTGCATCTCGATTGAAGTAATTTATCCGGGCTGACACAATAGCTATCTAAATGTCATTCATTGTCAGGTTCCTGCATATTTCCCGGATCTTCTACTGGCCTGCCTCCGGCGGCGTAGCCCCCAGACTCCAGCCAGGCTCGAGAAACCACAGATTCAACCGAGCGAAGCGAGCAACGAGGGAGCGCCCTAGCCACTCGAGCCAGAAGGAAGAGCGAGTTAAAAAAAGAGATCAAAGTAAGATTTAACAGATAATATATTAAATGAATAAAAAAGTAGACCCTAATTTAAATTTTTTGTTTTTACCAACTTGAAAATTTGAAAAATATAGATTTTTTTTTGTTTTTGCCCTACAAATTCTTCTTTTTTATGCCTTTGCTTTAAACTGTTCTTCAGTTACACCAGCGCCCATTGCGGCAGTTGAAGTAACACCTCCAGTAATCATCTTAAGAATATTATCAATATATTCAGCACCCGACCATTTCTGATGTTTAACTACATCAACACCAGATTCAAGTTCAAGTTTTTGAACATCACTACCATATGCTTGCATACCAACTTCACTGAATCTCTTAGCAAAATTATGAGAAATAAGAGCATTGGTATGTAAACCAGCAAGAGTAATGAATTGCCAGACATATCCTAATTTGGCTAAACGATCAATATAAGTTCTTTGATCATTAGAAGACATAGCAGTAGTCCAATTGAAAGATGGAGACAAATTATAAGCAAGCCATTTCTTAGGATAAGCAGCTTTAACACCATCAGCAAATTCCTTAGCTTGTTCATAATCAGGTAATTTAGATTCCATCCAGATTAAATCAGCATAAGGAGCATAAGCTCTTGCACGATTAACAGCACATTGAGTACCACCTCTGTATCTGTAGTAACCTTCACGAACTCTTGGTTTTTCCCAATCAAAATAAATATCTTTACCACCAAGTAATTTCTTAGCAATATTTCTAGCTTCAGCGTTAGATTTATTTGTTAAAGGACCAACTTGGGACAAGAATTGATCAATCAATTTTTGTTTATTAGAGTAATAACCAGAATTAATTTCATCAATAACTGCTTCATGGAATAATTTTAAACCTGCTTGAGCAATCCAGTTATCTTCAACTTTTTGTAAATCTTCACCTGTGACACCACGTTGTTCAGCTTCAACCATTACATCAACCAAAGGAGGAATATTAGGATTAGTTGAACCAACAATGAAATAATGATCTCTGTAATCAATAGTTGAAGTAAGTAAAGTAGCAGCTTCAGAATCAGTTCTAGCAATAGCTAATAAATTTGAACCAAAAATATCGGCAGATGCACGAATAGCAATTAATCGATTGATATGCTCTTGAATTGGTACAAGAACTTTACCAGCCATATGACCACATTTCTTAGTACCAGGAGCTTGATCTTCGATATGAATACCAGCAGCACCACGTTCAATAAACAATTTAGTTAATTTAACAATAGCAGTTAAACCACCATGTCCAGTATCGGCATCAGCAATAATTGGTCTTAAATAATCAACATAAGGTAAATTTTTTCTTTGTTCAACAGAAAAAGATAATCTATCTTCACGTTGTTTACGATCATGGAATTGTTGAGCAAACCAGAGATGTTCAACCTTATTAGGAACAGTGTCCATAGGATAATCTGCCAAATCAGGAGATGGTTCATTTGAAGTTGA
Organism: Sugiyamaella castrensis; assembly: GCA_030583505.1. NCBI lineage: Eukaryota > Fungi > Ascomycota > Dipodascomycetes > Dipodascales > Trichomonascaceae > Sugiyamaella > Sugiyamaella castrensis. Next base: position 24,416 of record JAJMIF010000128.1, read on the forward strand.
AGCAGTTGAAGAAGATTGCCAACCCGATACATAAACGGTATCAAGATATTTAGCCATTTGAGTGACTTGAACAGGATCTAAAGCACCATAAGTGAAAGAAGCAGTCTTATTTCTATCATGTTCTTGCAATAATTTGAATAATTTATCTGCTTGAATTGAAGAGGAATATTTAGGTAACAGAGTACCTCTCTTACTGGCGATATCTTCAGCAGGATAAACTCTTTTAGTTTGAGCCCATCTATCTTCTTTCCACCATTGTTGAAGTTGTTGAACTTCAGTTTGGAATGCTTGTTCTTCGGCTTTAATATTGACAGACATGATGATAAACAATAATTAACGATGATAATCACAAAAGTATATAAAAGATAAATGTCAGATAAGATATCACCTAATATTTATCTTGAAAATATTTCACTTCTGTGTTTTATTTTCTGTCAGTTAAAAAAAAAAAAAAGAACAAGAGAATATATTTTTCACCACAAAAGGAATAGGTCCCCTATTTATATAAACCTTCTCTAATACTCATCCGGAGTAACGGGTGATCAGGTCATTCCTTCCACCAACCTTAAACGACACCCCAGCCGAATAAAAGATTATTCTATTACTAACTTAGTTAGTGCTCTCCGAGGAGGTGTCTTTTGAAATCTGGGGAAAAATATCGAGAAAGACCGATTCTCGGCCGATAATAAACCATACAACATAATGCACTATCCAGAAAAAGAAAATAATTGAAACCTCGTTATAACAATTTGTTCCTGCCTTTTGTCCGTTCTTGTCGAACTCGCCCACCCGTATGCTCAGCGGGCTGGGGAGCATATCAACTGTATGCCTCCGGCAGCTGGGGCTCTGCCCCAGACCCCGTTGCTCGCTTCGCTCGGGTTCGGTTTCTCTAGATCTTCGCCCCAGACTTGGTGCTTACTTCGTTGGGTTTATTAGTTTCCGAGAGGAATTATTGACCTCTTTTGGTACAAACTCAACAGGCAAATTGTCAAATCTGGGGCAGAGTTTCAGCAGCCTGCCTGTTCTCGCTATAGGGATGATAGCGGACTCCGCAGCGAGAGAACGTGCGTGCACCTCAAACGTATATCACCCAAACACTCGACCAAAGAGAGCAACGGGGTCTGGGCCAGCACTCCAGCCGCCGGAGGCAAAACCAGGGAAAAGAACGCCGTCGCTCGGAGAGAGAGAACGTCTGGAATAGCAGGTCAAAGTTAGAGTCATTCATGTGCCCGGGCCGGGAGGCTGAACGGATATGGATATATGACTCTTTTGAAAATAAAAAACCCGTAGATGTAATATTCTACTCCCCACCTTTAAAACCTAAACTTATTGTGTTCAGTAAGATTATTGGTCAATTTCGTCAATCTACACTGTAATAGGCGATGTACCCTAATATTGTGATGAACTTACATACTATTATTAAAACAAACAAGAAGATTTAGGTTGCTGCATATCTCGGTGGAGTTACTTTCCTGAGCTTTATCTTTCTTCTTACTCATCGCCTCGGCTAGAGTCCGATAAAAACCCGGATGTTTGAGCGTCAACCACTCTTCTCCATGTGTTAAGCTTCAAGATAACGTGTATGAGTCCGATGTCCGATTTCAGTCTACCTGATGGCTGGAGTATAATCAAGATTAATAACAGAACAGTTAACTTTAATCGGAAAAACTTTAGACAGTAGTCTCTCATGTCCGCGGAATAAGGCAAAGAAAATGAACCCCTTTTCGTCAGATATAATTCAAAGAAAATGAAGCACTTTTCTTCTGATAGAATCCTATTCTCATAACTCCACAATCAACATCGTAATTCAATATTGATTCGGTCAACCGGGTCAAAAGAAGTGTCATAAATAAGGGTCCTGCTGGATACTACCGATTAATTCCCGAGGTTTAGGGTATAAATAATAATGAAAATCTGGGCTGACTCGCGAATGGTGCAATGTCCGATATCCGGATTATGATCTCCAGAATTTAATATTATCGTTCCTTGCTGTTCTGCCTCCGAGGCTGGGGCTTTTGTCCCAGACTCCGTCACTCTGGCAGAACGACGCCTCACCCATCAGAGACAGGAAGAGTCCCCGTTGGTTCGCTCAACTTCTGGAGGTAGCTCGAGAATAGTGAGGCTGTTAACTTCCTCGGAAAATCATATTAAGTTAAAACGGTCTATTCATTCTTATTGAGAGCTCTCAACGCCATAAGGAAAAATATCCTTACGACGCCGCTGATTTAGTGGTTTAGCCACCAGCGGGTTGCTGACTTAGCTTTCACTACGCTTGAGAAACCAGCCATGACCAAAGTGTCAACGGAGTCGCCGCAGGCATTCGGGCGAGATGACAGTAGTAGTAACATCCAGCTTAGCGGTGTAGCTTGAAGTGCCCCGAAGTTGTGGCCCTATTCGCTTTCTCTCACCATCTTTCTACGTGCTGGCCGTTGAGTGGATTGGTGTCGGTCGAGAAACATATTAATGATAGAATCACCGGGGTTCTTAATTAATAATTAACTCCTGAATTTAATGAATGACCCTAGAACTGTAACGTTACGTCACAAGTAGCTGGTCACTGCTGGAAACAGAACACAGAGCTGTGCACTAATTTTATACATGTACCGGATAAAAACAAAGATTAAGATAGGTAAGTTAGTGTATAACATGAGAAAGGGAGCGGCATCTGTACTAATGTTGAGTTAGAACGTGCAATTTATTTAAAGTACACGTAACAGGTTAAGTTAGTTATGTATTGTACACATGCCTAGCTAGCTGCAAAACCGTTGAAGTTCAGATTAACCCTAATCTTAGTTAACCGAAAGTCAAGATCAAAAGTCAAAACAATTACGTAACGTTTTAGTTCAATTACCCATTCAGTTAAGTCAACGACGAAAGCTAAAGATGATTTAGGGTGATAGATAATAACAAGAAATCTATTACAGCAAAACGAGGCATCCCGACTGGAGCTTTAACCAGGCCGCCGCAGGTGGTGGGGCCTATTGGCGGCTCGCCGGACCGGAACACAAACAGATCTATGATGGAATCAGATGGATTTCGAGGACCTCCTGACCGCTCACCCCACATAGTCCTAGTCATCTCATTATTCCAAGTTTAATTTAAGAGTGACGTGACAGCTTCAGAGATGTACGTTAATAGGGCGGGGGTATCTAGCCTTGTCGGGAAACTTTTTGCCGTATGTGCGGCGCGCGCCCGAATTAATTAAGTTACCTACGCGCGTCACCATTTTTTACCCGGCTCAATCGCGCCCCATTGCGTCATAGGATTAATTTTTGAAGTTAAACTTATATCACCGTCATTTCCTATTATTACTCGAGTTTCGTTCAAAATTTTCTTGATTTAGGAAGACAAAATTGATTCGGAAAAATTATTTTGGTTTTTTTAAAGGCAGTGAATTCATATTAAATGGTAAGTAGTTAAGGATAAGGAATTTTGAAATCTGTCAAACTTAGTGTTGTTGATGCGCCTATCAATTTAGTACAAAAGATTTGAAATCTGAGTATGGTGATGTCATCGATGACGACGTTGTTTTTAATTTTGGGTTTTGAATTTCCTAAGATAAACAACATCATCTACAACGAGGAATATCACTAAACAAAGATTAGATAAGATAAGATAGGTAAAATAGAGATGGTGGGATTCACGATGTACAGAGACTGCAGACATAAGAACGGGGGGTGTTTTTCTTGTGCTTCGCGGCTCAGACAGCTGGCTACTTTTTAATACATTGACTAACTAAAGATTACGACAGATAAGGAATAAGAACATCCTCACATACGCACACAAAATTAATTCTGCCCACTGAACGCACACAAAATTTACTTCTACCCACTAAACGTACACAAAATTTACTTCCACCCGCTAAACCCACACAAACTATTATACACAATTCATTCACACCTACATCTATTTATCCCTAACTAAAACTGTTCAATTTAACAGTTTGTGTTAGTAAACGGCCTGTTTTTGGTTATAGCCTTTTGGGGGTCCCCACATCTTAGCGTTTTAGCCGTATGCTAGCTAGCTGGCTAGAGAGTGTCTATATAGGTTTTGTGCCATCCATCTCATACACATCTATATATAGCCCAGCATTACTCTCGAGGTTCAAAAGTTGAACATTGACCATCAGGATATTGACAATCACTACTGATTTTCAATGAGTTCAGCCATACATAACCTTAGAGGTTCTTCATCTGGAGATAGATCCGAATCTAATACTAGAACTTCTCCTACTTCAGAATCGATGGATGGTATTTCATCTTCAGGAGATTCATCATCTCCACCACTTGCTCCACCTCCACCTCGTCAACAACAGCATCATAGATCAACTTTTGACTTAGAACCAAATCCTTTTGAACAATCATTCGCTAGTAATGCTACAACTTCAAAATCTGTTAGTCCAGTAACTAATAATAATGCAACAGCTGTGCCAGCTGGTTCGATTGGTATTATTTCTACTCCTGGTGGTAGAAGACATATTCTTCCTCCGGTTGCTGCTTTAGCTTCACCTTCATCATTATTATCAAATCCGGCTACTCCTGGTGGTACTACTTGGGCCAATAGTTTAAAAGCTGGTCCGTTGTCACCTGCTATGTTACAAGGCCCACAAACAAATCTTGGAATTATTGATCCAATTGGTAATGGTGGTGTTTCTACTCCGTCTGGTCTTCGATTAGGTGTTGGTATTCCTAATGATCCTACGTTATCGATTATTAGAACTGGTCTTACACCTGGTGGTAGTGGTTCAATGTTTCCGACTCCTGGTCCTTCTACCGCTGTAATTCTTGGTCTCACAAGTAGTAATACACCTGATACATTAACTACGACTATTCCCCCACCTAAACAACAACAACAACAACAACAACAACAACAACAACAACAACAACAACAACAACAACAACAACAACAACAACAACAACAACAACAACAACAACAACAACAACAACAACAACAACAAAATACAAAACCACCAGAAATAGCACCACCTAAATCTGATCCTGCAAATGCTGCTGCAAATGGATTATTTATGTTAAGTCAAGCTCCAAATAAAGCTTCTCTTGCTAAACCTCATTCTAACGACCAATCTAATTCTGTTAAGACTCATAAACGTGGTCGTAAAAGTGAACCAAAAAATCAATTATCTACTGCCCATCCTTCGAAGCAAACTAAAACTACCAATATTGCGAGCAAAGATCCTACTGGAATTATTAAAGACAATTCTGATGACATGTATGATGTAGATGATGATTATGATGATTTAAATGGTAATGATTCATTTGAAGATAATAAGAAAAAAGGTGGTAGTAAACAGACTGATGAGGATAAACGTAAAAGTTTTCTTGAACGTAATAGAGTAGCTGCTTTGAAATGTCGTCAGAGAAAAAAACAATGGCTTGGTGAACTTCAAAATAAGGTTGAATATCTTGGAACTGAAAATGAAAAACTCACTGATCAAATTTCAGCTTTACTAGGTCAAATTAATAATTTAAAATCCGTTTTATTGTCTCATAAAAACTGTGGAGTTCCTTTACCACCTGACTTGTTATCTGTTTTACTAGCTGAGAATAACGGTAGTGGCCCAAATTATAATCAGATGATGATGGGTCCTGTGATGACTCAACATGGAGTTCCTCTTCCTCAGCAAGCAAGTCAGGCACAGGCTCGAGCACAAGCACAAGCACAAGCACAAGCACAAGCACAGGCACAAGCCCAAGCTCATGCCCAAATACAAGCACAAGCTCATGCCCAAGCCCAAGCTCAAGCTCAACATATTCAATCAAGAGCTCAACAACCAATAGCTGTCCCCCAACCCAATTATCGAACTGTTTGGCCCTTAACATGATAACGGAACTTAATCAAATCTTGTAATATATTCGAATCGGTATTTCCATCAAGCTTTGCTTGCTTGTATTTATTATTTATATGCTCTAATCTTTTTATTTATCGAATAATATTTAATCGACTCTTCTCAGACCACGTCTCCCTATCCTTATCCTTCGATCGGTTATTCTCTAGGTGATCTGCCTCCCTCCAAGACCTGAAACGGTTTGATTTAACCTCCAGCCGAATCAAGACAATCTGAGTTTATATATCAGCCGTGCGGCTCCTGCTAGCTAGCTAGCTGTGAGATAATGTTAATTCCTAACCCACTATCCCCGGTACAAATATAATGATATATATAATTAATCTTATATTAATCGGTTTGAATTATACAATTAAACCTTAGATCAAAGCCTTTAGTTCTGAGTTAGTCTCCATAAATATATTAAGTATGAAATTGTGCAATAGTATTAATAGAAAAGAAGTCTTCCAAGCTTAGCTTCTAATCCTCTAGATGGAATTAGAGTCACTAAACTCTTTTTAGAGTACCTCAATCAATTCGTATTCTTTAGTAATTAAGAATGATTGAGGAAGAAATCAGATCTAAGGGAGGAAAACATGACTATTAATACTATTCCAACAATTAGGAGACAACTTAAACTAAGGTGACTAGAATCATACGAGAATCTTAATTGTCAGATCACAATGACAGCTGCCCAATAATATCAATGCCAATTGCCTGAGATTTGTGGATTAAATTTCAATTGAAAACTTATATTATAATATCACATAACCAAGTCCAATTAATAAGGTTGTTTGAGTGGAAAATATTGGCAATATTAATTACCATTTCCGGTTGCCGTGGAAGATACTCCCACATAGCTCACGAATCGGCAATCTAGCGATGCTCATCAATAAACAAAAATCTGCGAGATAAAATAAATGACGACAGGTCATGCCCGGAACCGGGGTTATCAGAAAGATTTTAAGATAACAATCTTAATCAAAATCTAATGTGCTAAACCGCTATACAACACAACCCAGGCTGTATGGAAATTTTTAAAATTGCGAGTGGAATTGAAATCTGGCAACCGTGTATAAAAAAAAAAAAAAAGAAAAAAAAAACCGTGTTAGATAAAATTAACACAAATATACCCTGAGTGTAGAAAGTAGTGTGACAAATGCTATACGATAGCTTTATCGTTTCGACTTTCGAAAAAGAAGCCCAATTCTAAGTGAGGAGCAAAAAACAACTCAAGAACAAGAAAAAATTTGCCCGTTCTCAATTTTTTTTTTTTTTTTTTTTTTTTTTTAAATCTTAACAATATCCACACGACATCTTAGCCTAACCATTGCTTAGGCAACAAACTTTTTATCATCATTTAATGATGAATCGCTCAGAGACAGCATTGCGGTTTAACCACAATAGGATATCCTCATTATCAGAAATGTTCTTTGGACTTTTCTCTGCTGTCGCTTGAGTCTTCTCTTCGTCGTTTCAACTTGCTATTATCCTTGTCTAAAATACGTTTGCTAGACGTGTTAAACAATCCAAAAAGTTCCTTGACCCTTATCTACTGTGTAGAATTCCTCTAGTTCTGAGAACCTTATGGGGTAAATTCTTGTGTAGGATGGACTTCCATCTGTCCAGAGAAAATCTGAACGGTTCCTGCTTGTCAACGACTATCGGAATCGGAGAGAAACCTCCTCGACCTACCACTCAACAATCATGAACTCTCCAAAGCCTTACAAGGTCTCCAACGCGGGAAGGCCCCAGGCCCGGATGGCCTTCGTTTACTAGTTTAAAGTCCCAAACAGGACAATACTCTGTTTTCAGGATAAATATATGCATGTTCTCTGGGTAAGCCTTAGGCTTTTGTCGAATCATCTTTAGATTTTGTTTAAGCCATTTCCTCAGAATATGAGGAAGATACCCTCTGAGCCTTGACCTATAGTAAAAGCGTTGAAGAAATTTATCTGTGAATTCAGGTTTCGAACAATTACGAATTGTTCTATTTGTCTCCGAACAGATAGACCCTTTCTTGACAATTGCAAGACGAAGTTAGACCAGGGAATGTCATTGATACAGATTCATAGGTTCCTGAAACATATCATAATGGATGCTACTTTCAGAATCCAAGTGAATAGTCAAGTCCAAAAAGTCAATAGACTTTATATTTTGGATTGACGTCATTCTGTCGCAATCATAAACATTAGAGAGCATATCTTTAATGTGATCTAAATGTTCTTCTGGAGCCACTATAAGGACGTCGTCCAAATAGCGGAAGAAGAAAGATGTAGCGTCTGAAGTCAATATGGCTTCTTGATTCTCCTTGGCTGCTAGAAATAAATTAGCAAGTGTAGGAGCGCAGACAGTGCCCATTGCAATTCGACTAGTTTGGCGATAATACGAACCATCTGGGGTTATAAAATAGTTATAATCCAGAATTGCCTTGACCATGTCATATCAGCATTAAGGCCATATTGAGATGCCAACTGAAACGTATTTACGGCATTATCCGGGGTATTGTTAATGTTTGAACCAGCAAAGATCATAGTAGAATCACCGGCGGGTAGTATCGGTTTTTCCACAATGATAACAGATGGGTCCAACACGAGTGAACAAGGTATGATGATAGAAGAAAGCAGTGCTTTTGGATTAAATTAGGAAAATTGGGTCTGACTGGTGCTAGGGAGCACAATGGACGAACCGCGGGGCAGAGAACTTCGATATGCCTCAGAACTATCAGGCTGATTGTAATGGATGTAATGACGTTAGTTAGCTTACTGATATGATGCGTGGAAAAATACTTTGTAACCTAATAATGAGGAAATGGTGCGCTAATTTGGTTAAAATAATAAGTTGACTGATAAATTAAACAAAAAGCTCAAATTGATAAGTATATTAAAAAAAAAAATGAATAATAGACACACTTTCTGCACGGAGATATATATATTTTTACGTATGCAATATTACCTTTTACGATATCCTGATTGGACAATACCAGATGCCTTAACATCTTATTTCATTTGGGCAATTACACATCCTCAATGGATACAAGATCCTAAATACCCGAATCCATCTCCTACTATTTGGAGAAAACTTCGATTCAATGGCAGCAGATACCTTCCATAAATTCCTTCTTCATAGTTACTATTGGCATGTGGCCAATTCAATATCTGGGAAAATCACAATATATGATTAACAAGAAACATGTCCATTATGAGGACAAGCAACAGACAGAATGAGCCACACTTATTTAGAATGATAACGTTAGTACTATCCATCTAATTAAAAAAATGAAACTACAAATTAAAATCACTATAACAATTACATAGATTAAGCTGGATTGCAGTTAGTTACGAAATCGAGAAGTTAGTGCCATATGCTAGATTCATAAGAGCAATATTTGTCTTAAACCATCATAACAGATAAAGGAGTATTTTTGAAGAAGAGACATTTGAACTATTGGCAATGGAGGAATTCGTAAAGCAGGGAATGAAAGGGCAGAGAGAAGATTATGTCAATTTAAGGAGGAATTGCCATAAAAGAATACAATAATATTCCCCCCCCCCTCCCCGGCGTAGAGTGAGCTAGGTAACTTTAGAAGGGGTTTTTATATTAGAAATAATATTTCCTTTTCGAGTGCAAGCTATTGTGGTATCAGGTATTAGGTATTAGGTATTAGGTATTAGGTATTAGGTATTAGGTATTAGGTATTAGGTATTAAGTATTAGGTATTAGGTAATAGGTATATGTATTTTAATATTATAATAGTCTTTGAAGAAAAAAATTAAAAATAAAAAATAAAAAATAAAAAATAAAAAATAAAAAAAGGATATAGTTATGAGATGTTATGCCTTCGGAGAGATTTCAATCAAAACCGCCGGTAGGCGGAGCAAGGGACCTTTTAACTTGGTAACTAAGGTACGGGGAGGATCAAGTTCTTCGCCTAAATCAGATCGATATCTATCGATACGTACGTACCAGACGTTGTACGGCTATGGCATTTTTTATTGTTTGTTTGGGGTGGGCCAGAATGAAATTTCAAACATTCATCCTCAGTCTAGGCTCGATCTATACTCGGCCTATACTCGGCCTACTCGATATATGTTGGATCAGAGATGGCAAGAATGGATTCTTCTCATGAGGAACGGATTCCAGGAATGGAGAAACAAATTTCTTCTGAGCGACAAGGGTCTTTTCACGAGAAACAAGATTCTCATAAGAAAAAGAATAACAAAAGAGATACAATAGACGATGAAGAATCTTCTAGTCTAGAATCATCTGAAGACGAGTTTGGCCCTTCAGTAGTTCGAGTCCGACCTAAAAAGACACGTACAAGGGTTCAACATGAAAATTTATACTTAAATAATCTGCCAAACTCAGAAAGATATACGAAATCATATATGCATAAGAGTCCAGTAACTGTAATAGCAGTTCAACCGGAATGGGCCAATTCCCTGGAATCAGGATTCATCGTCAGTGGATCTGCAGATGGATATCTAAAATTTTGGAAAAAAACCGATCAGGAGGGTGAGATCCAATTTGTCAAACAATATATGGCTCATAATGAAGAACCTATAAGGGATGCAGTATTTAGTTGTGATGGTCGATTAATTGTAACAATTGCTGCTGATAAAACTGCCAAAGTATTTGATGTTTTAAGTTTTGATATGATAACTATTCTTGAACTTCCAATTGTACCATTTGCCGTATGTTGGTTACAAGGACGTGGAAGTAGTCGTGATTATATTGCTATCTCTGATGAACAAAGTGCAAGAATTTATATCTATGATATTGAATCAGCGAATGATAATGATAATGATGATAATGACAATTCTAACAAACCAATTAAAATTCTAGACACATTACATAAAGCGCCAGTTTCAATTCTGGCTTATAATCCGCTTTATGATTGTGTTATATCTGTTGATACTTTAGGGATGATCGAATATTGGCAGCCAAAAGGAGATGAGAAAGAAGAATATTCTAAACCAGATTCAGTTTTTGAGTTGAAAAGTACAACTAATTTATATGATTTTAGAAAGACTAAGACTACCGTATCTTCATTAACGATTTCACCCGATGGGAAAAAATTCGTAACCATATCATCAAATAGAAGAATAGCTATTTTTGATTTCCAATCGGGTAGACGATTAAGAGAGTATGATGAAAGTCTTGAAGCAATTAATGAAATGCATCAATTTGGTACAAGTATCTATCGGCCTGATGATGTAGAATTTGGTCGAAGATTAGCAGTTGATAGAGAGCTTCAAACAAATGAATTTTATACTCGTCGACAGAATGTAGTATTTGATTTATCTAGTAATTTCATCATCTATGCGACTTTATTAGGTGTGAAGGTTGTGAATATTATTACGAATTCATGTGTATTATTATTAGGAAAGGAAGAAAATGTAAGATTTGTGTCGTTGGCTTTATATCAAGGGAGGAGAGGAGCATCACTTGGTGGGGCTACTAATGGAAGAACTGGTGGCGGTGGAATTATGACGATGGAAATGGCTACTTCAACAAATGAAATCATATCTAAACAACTAGAAGAAGATCCCATTCTTTTTGCAACTGGATTTAAAAAAAATCGGTTTTTCCTTTTCACTAAATCAGATAAGGAGTTTAATTCATCTTTGAAATCATCTCGAGATGTCCAAAATGAGACCATAATAATAAAAAATAAATCCTCATCCTCGTCTTCTAATAAATTAACATCTGAATCAAATCAAAAGTCTGTTGCATCTGTCACGTTACATACTTCACTTGGGGATATAATTATTAAATTATATCCTCAATATGCTCCCCTTGCAGTAGAAAACTTTATAACCCATTGTCGTAAAGGATACTATGATAATTTGATTTTCCATAGAATAATCAAAAAATTTATGATTCAAGGAGGTGATCCCGAAGGTGATGGTACTGGAGGAGGTAGTATTTGGGGTAAACCATTCCGTGATGAATTCACTCGACATTTACGACATGATCGACCATTCACCGTCAGTATGGCAAATGCTGGAAAGGATACAAATGGTTCACAATTCTTCATCACCACTGATAAAACTCCTTGGTTGGATGATAAGCATACGATATTTGGTCGTGTAGAGGCAGGCATGGACACAGTCAGGCGAATGGAGGCACTCAAAACTGATAAAAATGATCGTCCAGAAGATCCTCCATCAATTGTATCTACAACTATAAACTTCAATTAGGGCATTATATCTCTACCTGGAACTCTTGTGCCTCCTGCGGCTGGGGCTCTGCCCCAGACCCCGTAGCTCGCTTCGCTCGGGCTACTGACAAGGACGAAAGTCGAAACAATAATAGCTATCATATAGCCTTTGTCATAAAACTTTCTACAGTCAACGTATATTTGTATCATTTTTATCTAATACCCGCTGGAGGATCAGGGGTAGATCTGCACGTACGTACGTAGGTACGTAAGCTATGGGATCACGTGAGAATGCCCAGCCGTACGATCTTCCAGCAAACTAGGCTTTAACCTTGCATGCAGCCGAGGCTGATTATTTTGACTGATATGACTTGCTTGCTACCACAATGTTTTTAGATTTTAGTTATCAGACCTTCCATTTTGATAGATTATGAACTTTCAAGTGTTTCAGAATATAATCTCATGATCTGTTAGCGAAAGGGTTGGATCGGCTGACCATTATGCAAATGGCTATGGCGGTGAATGGTAGTCAGAGGGGGGGTAGTTCAGAAGATCCGATTAATAGCAATCAGTTGAGTGATGATTATGAACATATAGATTTTGATGTTGAAAGAGAGGTCAGGTCGAATTTACGGAATCCATGGGAAGGAGATTTGCAATATCCACAGCAGCTTTCACAACAACATACACCACAACAACATACACCACAACAACCATTACCGGAACAACATCCACCACTGGAACAACGTCCACCGCAAGAACAACAACGTCAACTACAAGTGGTACCTGAATTGTCAGCAAGACCATCTTCCAGTAAAAAACCTCAATCATTTACCAGGGCATTACGTCTTGGCCTATCCCATTCAGAATCACATGATGGAGCTTTGCTTAGAGAACATGTGGTAGAGGGAATAGAAAGATTACAAACTAAAACAGATGAGTTATTTCATCCAATATCTTATCACACGGGTCATGTCGGCCGCCATCGAATCCATGATCGAGCGCTACTAAATGTTGCTTTGAAACAACAGATTCAGATTCCATTGGCTTATTTGGATAGACTCGATAGTGATGATGAAGACCCTGCACAAATTCGTCGATTGAATAAACTTTATGCTGTAGATACTTTGGTTGAACATCAGCGAGGATGGTTCTTTATGGGGTATCCATTTTTTTCCGATCGATCGCTGTTACCGTTTGATCCTCATAGCTGGACTGATTGTGAAGGTCGAGGATTAGGTGGGGGCCCTAGCGAATTTTCGTTACCAGATTTTTCATGGGAGTGGCTCTGGAAGCGATGGTATGTGGATATGTCCGGTGATGTAGATGATCAAGGGTGGAGATATGCATGGAGATTCGGATCTCGAAGTTGGCATGCTACACATATTTGGTTCCGATCATTTGTTAGACAGCGAGCATGGAAGAGAGTAAGGAAGAAGAAGAGTGACGGAACTAATAGTATAGAATATGAAACAGATTCTATCCAAGATGGTTTGAACTTATCTGTGTCTGCACGACGTTCAGTCTGTATATGGCCGTCTGCCCTATCAAGATCCTCCAGGAGTCCATCACCAGAAGGAGTTGATGATTATAGTTTTGGTAGAGTTGACTCCAAGTTAACTGAGGTAGATGAATTGTTTAATAACAGCAACCCGTCCTCACAGACTCGTGTGTCATCAGGTGGTAATGGCAAATTAGAAACCCTGAATTTGAGTCTGAAGAATTGTCGAATTGATAGAGAAAGAATTCAAACAATTGTAGATTTTGTCAAGGATCCTTCCAATTTGTCATTATTGGAATCTTTAAGATCAAATATGGAACAAATATTATCCAATCTACAATTTATTGATTCTCGAAGACATCTTGTGGGTCGTCTTGAAGATCTTTTACCAGAAGCTCTTCGACCACAAGCTCAGCAACATCATGAAAGTTTTCATCATCATAGTTATCCGAGTGAGGAGAACCCCATTACAGATTCTCAACATATTCAATTTATTCGACAGTTAATAGATATTATTGAATCTGTAAGCCATCCGTTAGAGTATTTCAGTGATATCCATTTTAGACAAGGAGAAAGTCAAGCAGTTGGTACTGGGGCTGGAACTGGATCGAGAAAGGGGAAGGGGAAGGGAAAGGCGAAAATATCGAACTGATAAAGGAAAAGGTTTGCATATGAAGTTTTGTTTATATATATATGAAAGGCGAAAATCTCGAACTGATGAAAGAAAAGTTTTGCATATGAAGTTTTGCTTATATATATGTACTTCATCTAGAAGCGATACGACATTGCTCAAGTTAGACTGGGCCAATCGAGCGAGTGCCAGAAGCAATCAGGCAGTTTCCCCAATCCATACAATAAAATTATATAATACACAGTAATAATAATGATGATAATGATGATAATAATAATAATAATAATAATAATAATAATAATAATAATAATAATAATAATAATAATCATAAAAACAATAATAACGATCTTCATCAAAGCTTAAACGTGAACATTTTGTAAGGTCTCTTTTCTTTTGGTCTAATAGTCGTAATCTCATGATAGATGCTGATGCTTCCCGAAGTAGGCGGGAGCATCGAGAAGGATTTGTTATATACATCCCCTTATCGAGCTTCAAATTGAACTATTCCGTTAGTAAATAATTCCATGGACTTCAGCAGGCATCCGTCAGGGAATTTCTCTAATTACTTACCCATTCTACGAGTTCTTTCCTTATATAAAACTCGATGACCACATTCTTTGCATCGAACTGGATCACCCTTGTTGAGATTAACTTTAGAAGCACAGTTGGCACAAATATATTTGACACCATAGTTCTTGTAGACATTAAGACCAGCAGCAGCAGCACTCATGCTAGCGGCAGAGCCCGAGGGGACGAATGATTCTTTGCTACTCATTATGGATGGTGAGACAGATGGACAGATGGACGGATGGACAGATGGACAGATGAATGAAGAAGATGATGGTGATTGATAATAAAATTTCGTCAAGATCTAAAAAGTTCAGTTGTGCGGCTTGCAAATATCTTTACAGCGGCTCAAAGAAAAGTCCTTTATAAGACTTCAAAAAATTCATTTATATAGTGAAAAAAGCACTTCCTCTTCATATTTTGAGAAACAAATGCTTTGATCTCCTACCTAATGCTTCAATATAGTAGAATCCCTCTCAAACTAGAAACAACTTCTTTTTGTATTAGAATTAATTTGATTTGTTTATATCTTACAGGCGGATATCCGAATAGAACTTTGCTTTTTCTTTTCCTTCTTTTTTCAGTTGTGCGGCTTTAATTTTTCAGTTGAGCCGCTTCAATTTTCCATGCCTGCTCTTCACCAAATGTTTGATTAGCTTTGATTCCCTTTACTCTCCCTCAGCCGGCGAACAATAAAAAATATGCAAAATGCATCGAGTGGATATCGTTTACTTTCGACGTCTCTTATAGCTCGGGGTAGTAGATGTAGAGGTGGTCTAGACAGTGGATATCGACCTAGTATTGGAAGCCTATCTTGTTTAGGCAGAAATGGCTGTATAGATCAGATAGGATTGGATTGGAATTTTCTCAACTATAGTACTGCTGTAAGGGAGACGATTAATGATTCAGATGTGGCGGTAAAGTCTCAAGACTCCTCCTCAAAACCTCATCAAAACTTACAAACACCTCCAAACTTCTATAGAAAGATTAATGACGAAGTACGGAAGCATCATGGACTTATGCCTTTAAAACATTATGATGATGATGATGAGAATATGGAACCAAATTTATCAAGATTATTGGAAATAAAAGTTAGTCCTTTGGAGCGGAGACAAATGCAATTAAAAGAGTCTAAAATACATATTCGTTCAATATTAGAATCTTTGAAAACCATGAGAACTGCTTCTATCTCACCTGGTGTAGGAGCTATTCACGTGGAACTGATCTTAGAGAGGAAATATACATCTCGACCATTACCCAAATTTCCTCCACAATGGACAAAAGAAGGGTTAATAGATTATTTGAAAAAACTCACTGAATGCCATCATACAAAATCTGAGTACTCGTCACCTACTGGACTTGTTCCAGCTATTGTAAAGGATCTTCTCAGAGTAAATAATTCTAATACTAGGGTTCATTTCTCAACTGAAGCTTTTAACATCGGTATAGCCTATCATGCCCGTAATAAGGATCTTCGTAGTGCTAGGCAATTGTTTTATGATATGCAAGCTTCGGGGATTTCGGTAAATACAGAGACATTTAATATTCTTCTAATGGGTTCAAGATATAGAGTGGGTAATCCTAAGGATATATGGACAATACATCCTCTATTGGCAGTATCTAGACTGTTAAAGAAGATGCAATCGATGGGAATCCCCTGTAATTGGGATACTTGGAATATTGTTCTTAGCAGTATCCCTGAGGGGCCTAATAAATCAATTGTATTACAGGAAATGTCTCGACGGAATGTACCTTTGAGTCATCGTAGCTTGGCTGTTTGTGTTAGAGATATTGTTCAACAGGGTGGTACTAAATTGGTTATGTTATACTTAAGTCGTCAAGCGGAAAATTATGAAATTGGAATTGATTGTATTAATACAATAATAGATGGGTTATTAAAAGAAAATGCGAACGACAGTACAAGACTGAGTGATGAATGGAATCAAACAAAAATCCCAGAAGAATTAGATTCGATACCGCATAAACTAGATGTTGCTTGGAAATATCTTGATTATGCGGTTAAAAAATGGGGCCTTTTACCGAGAACTTCTACTCTTAACACATTTGGTCAATATTTCGCACGGCATGGCCAAATCAATTGGTTCATAGGATTATATAGTGCTATGAATTCTCGATGGGGTACTAAAGCTAGTTGTGTTACATATGAATTGATGTTGAAGGCTGCAGTAAAAAGTCCATTTCATTCACACAAATTTGAGGTTATTGAAATGTTATATGCTATATCTTCAAGAATGGTTCGAACTAAGGGAGCCGAAAATTGGATTTTACGGGCTAAGACACAATTTGATTATTATAAGACTATTCAAGCGGTAGACCCCAGTATTCAAGACATCTTTAATTTAAGCAATAAGCAAACCAAAATGTGGAAATTATGGCAGGAGGCTCTAGATATCTTAAAATGGGGAGATGAAGAGCCTAAGTTAATATATAAGGATATTGATCAGGAAAATGATGTAGCTATCAAGCTTAATTTGTTTGCAAAAAGTGGTGGAGGCAGTGGAGATAGTGGAGACAGTGGAGACAGTGGAGACAGTAGAGACAGTGGAGCCAGTTATAATACACCAGCTCGTCGGAGGTTTTTCGCCAAAGTTACCAGAGATTTCAGACTTAAACAGGCCAAGGAGGAGGAGCTTAGAAGACAGAAGATGTTAGACCGTGGTCCTTATCAAATGTTTGTAGAAGACCTTGCAAAAGATGGGTTAATTGGAGAGTAAATCTGCTGTAACGTCTTTGTGTATATATATATTTATGAATTTATTTATTATTTTATAAAACTAGGCCCCAAGTCCCTTAGCAACCTCACTCTGAAGAGCTCTCTCACTCTCAACTTCTGTCAACTTTACTACGCTCCGCAAATCGCCAATAATATCTCGAGTTTTACCAAAATAAACCTCGTTGAGAATATTACGCAACTTAGATTCAATCTCTTCTACCAATGTACCTACATTGGCAATATGTGAGGCTTCATCTTCAATAGGTAGAACGCGTTCAGTCTGACGGGTCAAATTACCACTAATTCCTAATGAACCAAGTTTTTCAGTCTTGTCATTTAAATCTAATATAACAGTTGATGTAATACGGTATGTTGCTGAACGTCTAGTTCCAGATTCAACTTCAAAGACATGAATACTATCCCATACACCAGTCTCGGAAGTTTTCTTGTCCGCATCTATAAGGTTAATATTGATCAGAGGCGTAACGACAGAATGGGGCCAATTCACTTACGCTTCTTAAATAAAGCCACACCTGCAAATCCATCATCTTGATCCCAAAGATAAACACTGGAAATTCCTCCTTCATAATATAAATCCCGATAAATATCAAATGAATCATTTGCCGACACTTCTAATTTCCTTAAACCTTCACTTGGATGAGGACCATCACTAATATGTGGCACATATTCATCACTCCAAGGACTTCGGTAGCTATCTCCGTCTCGATTATAATCACACGTAAGAAATTGTCTCTTTGTTTTTGGGCATACTTTTATTTCAAGAGGTTGATCTACTGAGGATAACAAATCCTCAGCCAATGATGGTGATAATTTACATAGAGCAGTAAGATTCTTAGAGATATTCTTAGGGTCCAATCGTCGAAGTAGGTCTAAAGAAGCATCAAAAGGGTCAGACTAGAATTGTTAGAGACTGATACAGCAATAATGAATCAGATAACTTACCATTGTTAGAATCCTTTTTACTATCAATTCAGAATAGAATAAGAAATACAACTGAGTAGGCAAGTTAACTGGTTGATGTGGTTGGTTATTAGGGAGGGATAGTATGTTATCCGGTATTGTGATATTACGCTGTTTTTATTCTATTATCGAAACTCGGTTTTTTCATGGCCAGCTTTCCAAAGTCCTTTATAAGGCTTGAAGAAAAGTTCATTAGAGGGTGGAAAAAAGCACTTCCCGACTTTTTCTTAGAAATAATGATTTTGCTGAAATATAATAATTGATAATTTTGTTATTAATTTCTTAAAAGTAGAAATTATATTGGTTTTATTAGCGAAATTCTGTAATTAATTTATTTATTTTCAGAGTTACAGGCGGATATCCGAATGGAAGTGCCGCGTCAGAGTGAGAGCAAGGGAAAAGCCACACAACTAACTAGTTAGGAATAGGCCGGCCTCGGGGGCTACAACCTTGTCAGAAGAGCTTATCTAACAGGGATTCCAGAATGAATCCAGAAGTATCCAATAAAATAAAGATAAATTCTGATAAAATTCAAAGACTCAAAGTTAATAAGTTAATAAGTTATCATTAGTTATATAAACTAATGATAAGAAAATATAAACTGAGTCTAACTGACGAAATGATATATTAGGATTTTGATGGAACTCACAGAGGTCTGGGGTTTACTAGGACTAGCAGAACTTTACTTAACATGAAATAATACAAATGATTATGATTCTTAGGCTACTTTCATCTGGCCCGGATTAATAAGATTTGACAGACCTGGCACCCAGCCTCTAGAACCCCGTCGCCGATAACTCAAGATTGTGGTAAGGGTTATACCCGTATAAAGGATTATTTGACAAGTCAATAGTCTTATATAGGACTTGTATTGGAAATGAACATCAGATAAGATGAGGGGAAACGGGGAAACGTACGTACCATAACTTGCTCCTGACCAAGCAACTAACCAACTCCTTTTTCTCAAAATGAAATTACGGCGGTCGATATTAAGGCGGCCTTTGTTGTTGGGTATTGGGTTATTTATATTGCCTTGTGCTATTGCTGAGGGTGTAATCCGTGAACCTGGAAGATGTTCTCTATTCGGTAATGTAAGTGAACCGGAATGATCTTTTGCCTCGTTTAGAGATCTGGATACTAACTGCCAGTGTGGAAAAAAATCCTTATTTGGATCGGAATTACCTTGTCCTGCAAACGTCTTTGCTTCTCAACCAGATCAAGCTACTCGCGAGGCCATTGTAGAAATATGTGGTGATGCTTTTATGGATGGACCAGTTTGTTGTGATATGTCACAAGTAGAGAATCTTCGAACAAATTTACGCAAGGCAGAAAATATAATATCGTCTTGTCCGGCCTGTAAGGAAAATTTCTTCCAACTATTTTGTCAGTTTACTTGTTCTCCTGATCAGTCGTTATTCGTGGATATATTAAAAACTGGGAAATCAAAAAGTGGGAAAGAGATTGTTACTGAATTGGATCATTATGTAGAACCCTTTGAAGCTAGTGAATTCTATGATTCATGTAAAGATATCAAATTCTCGGCTACAAATGGATATGCAATGGATCTGATTGGAGGGGGTGCTAAAAATTATAAAGAATTTCTTAAATTTCTAGGTGATGAGAAACCATTATTAGGAGGATCTCCTTTTCAAATGAATTTTCCTTGGGATGATGATGACAACAAAACCAATACCAAAATCAATATACTGATGCCTCCGGAAGGAATCATTCGAGTGAATACAACTATGCATAGCTGTGGAGATCCCGATGAAAAGTATCGATGTGCTTGCTCAGACTGCCCATCTTCATGTCCTACCTTGGCTCCTATTGAAGGTGGTGCTGGTAGTAGTATTATTGATAATTGCTATGTCTTCGGAGGAAGATTATCATGTTTTTCTTTTAGTATTTTTTCAATTTATATCGTTGGCCTTATCATTTTATGGTTCAGTTATCAAGGGTATATTCGACTAGTCAAAAACAAGATTATCAAGGCAACAACAAGGGAATCACGTAGCTTGCTTCAACAAGAAGATTACGAAGATGAATCTGAGGATGAATATGAAGATGATTTTTATGAACGACCGGCTTTTTTACGAACTGATAGGGACTCGGTAGGAGACGTATCCGTAGCACCAATACCGTCATCCCAGCATGATACTTACTACCATCATCATAGTACAGCTCCATACAAATTAAATTCCATTTTGCAAAACATGTTTTCTAAGTTGGGCTTATTTTGTGCGACTTTCCCTGCAGTAGTTATTTCTACATCACTCCTGGTTGTATTTATTCTCTCTTTGGGCTTGATTAAATTCTCGTTAGAGATTGATCCAGTTAAATTGTGGGTCAGCCCCAAATCAATAGAATATTCGGAAAAAACATTCTTCGACGATAATTTTGGTCCCTTTTACAGAGCCCAACAGGCATATCTTGTCAATGATACGGGACCTGTTCTCGATGATTATGAGACTTTGAGATGGTGGTTTAGTGTTGAACAACGGGTGTCGTCTTTGACTACTGCGTCTGATGATGCAATTATCTATGACGATATATGTCTGAAACCACTGGGAGATGCATGTGTACTACAGTCTGTGACCCAATATTTCGGAGGTGATATTAATCTTGTCCCCAAAACTGGTTGGCAGGATAAAATCCGTTCTTGTGCTCGTTCCCCTGTTAATTGTTTACCACCTTTTCAGCAACCTTTGAAAAAGGAGATGATCCTGGGTGGGTACATTGATGATGACGTAATCACTTCGAAAGCTTTGGTGGTAACATGGGTTGTAGAGAATTCTCAGGATCTTGATAAAGTTTCTATTGCTCAGGAGTGGGAAGCGATATTGGAATCTTTTTTCTTGGATATTGTGCAGGAAGAGGCACGTCAGCGGGGTTTAAGGCTAAGTTTTAATGTGGAAATATCATTGGAAAAAGAACTCAACAAGTCCAGTAATACTGACGCTAAAATTGTTGTCCTTTCCTACTTATTTATGTTTTTATATGCATCTGTTGCGTTAGGAGGAAGTGTAGGCTTTTTTAATGGCAAAGTCGGTCTTGAATACTTAGTGAAATCGAAATTCTCGCTCGGATTGTTTGGTATTTTCGTAGTATTACTTTCAGTCATTTCCTCTGTAGGACTGTTTTCATTCTTTGGTGTGAAAGCTACTTTGATTATTGCTGAAGTCATTCCATTTCTTATTCTTGCAGTAGGTGTAGATAACATCTTTCTTTTGACTCATGGACTTGAAACTGTCAATATTTCACATCCAAATTTGAGTGTAGAAGAACGCATAGCTTTAGCAATTGGCCATATGGGACCTAGTATATTACTGTCAACGTTATGTGAGGTTACAACATTTGGTTTAGGAGCCGCCGTTGCAATGCCAGCAGTTCGTAATTTTGCCATTTATTCTGCAGGTGCAGTGTTTTTTAACTCGTTCCTTCAATTGACGATGTTTGTATCTGCACTCAGCTTGGATCAAAACCGTGTGGAAGACCATCGTATTGACTGTATCCCTTGTATCCGGATTCCTAAACGTAGTAGGTTTTCCCTTGCACATCCTGTAACAGCAGCAGCAGGATCTCCGGGAAGAGGATTCGATGTTGATGGAGATAGTGCAGGGTCTTCATTTTCCAATCTTATTAGAAAGTATTATGCTCCCTATGTCCTGCTGCCGAAAATCCGACCCATTATAATAGCTGTCTTCACTGGATGGCTAGCTATATCTTTATCATTAATGCCTAAAATCGAATTAGGGTTAGATCAGCGATTGGCTGTACCGTCAGATTCATATCTCGTGGACTATTTTAATGATTTATACGATTATTTTGGATCTGGTCCTCCCATATATTTTGTCACTCACGATTATAATATTACAGACCGTAGTGGCCAACAAGCACTTTGTGGTAGGTTTTCAACATGTGAAGAATATTCGTTGATGAATATTTTAGAACAGGAAAGAAAACGACCCGAAGATTCATTTATTAATGACCCTACTGCTAGTTGGATTGATGATTTCTTACAGTGGCTTAATCCCAATTTGGATGAATGTTGTCGGTTCAGAAAAGGCACAAATGAGACTGAAGTATGTTCTCCGTATGCTTCTCCTCGAACTTGTGATGTGTGTTTTGCCAATAAGAAATGGGAAATAACTATGGAAGGATTACCAGAGGGTATGGAATTTCTTAGGTACTTCAAAATATGGATTGACGCGCCATCAGATCCGTGTCCTTTGGGCGGCAAGGCACCTTATAGTACGAGTGTTGTCGCTGATTATGAGAATGTTAATATATTCACATCTTCATTTAGAACGTCGCATACTCCTCTTAGATCCCAGGACAACTTCATTGATGCTTATGCTTCTGCCCGTAGGATTGCTAAATCAATTGAGGATTCCACTGGAGTGCCTACCTTCCCGTACTCAACATTCTATATTTTTTTCGCTCAATATGCTACGATTATTAAAGATACTTTTACACTTATAGGAACAGCATTGGCAGTCACCTTTGTAATCTCGACAATTCTCCTTGGTTCGATCCGTACCGCTTTTACTGTCTGTGTTGTAGTAGCTATGATTGTTTCTAATGTAATAGGGTTAATGGTAATATGGGGAGTCAGTTTGAATGCAGTTAGTCTTGTCAATTTGGTCATTTGTGTTGGTATTGGTATTGAATTCTGTATCCATGTTGCTAGAGCATTCACGTTTACTCCGCGAATTGACATTGTTGGATTTACAGGGGTTTCCAAAGATTTACGTGCATTCAACGCTCTTGTTGGTGTTGGAGGATCTGTTTTTGGTGGTATAGCACTTACCAAACTTATTGGTGTTTGTGTTCTAGCATTCACTCGATCTAAGATTTTCGAGGTATATTATTTCCGCATGTGGTTTGCATTGGTTTTGGTGGCATCAACTCATAGTCTTGTTTTGCTACCAGTATTACTTACTTATATCGGTGGACGTGGGTATTTAATAGATGAGGGGGATCAGGGAGTTCCTGGTGATCTAGCTTCACGACTGTATTGTTCTGAAGAGGATTATACGGGTGATGCCGATGACAGTGTACTCTAGCATTGGGAGAATATTTCTCTGCTCTTTGTATAAAGATATTTAATTAATGAACAGCAATTCTGCCTACCCGTTTTGCCTCGCTTAGCTCGATGTTATGCGCCTCTGCCAAGTACTCGTTTGCCTTTTAATTTAGGAAAACTTCCACTCGGCTTTTCCGTGTTTTGTATTTCATAATCTATGCAAAAAAATGAGGCCTACTTAGGACCACTGGACCAGTAACCGGCACCTAACCTCTCGAGCAAAGTGAGAGCTTAGGACCAGTAGACCACTGGACCACTGGAGCAGTAACCAGCACCTAACCTCTCGAGCAAAGTGAGAGCTAGGGGCTGGGGACTACATCCCCAGCCGGCGAACATGATGTTGGTCGACAGCTTCACGATGGTCAAGGTGCGCCGCATATCAAAATCAGAATCTTATTAAATAAGTGAACAGAATCATAATCTATCCCGACCAACCAACCACCGCTATCTCTTCTATCTTATGATTTGATTATCTCTCGATTCATTTCTTTCTTACAAAGCTCTATATGCCGGACGAAATTAAACTCTCTCGTACAGTTGTCAGCTCACCTAATGAAGCCGTCAAATGGTCACAGGATGGCCGATTGGCACTTGTATGTGGCCAGCATGTTACGATATTTTCACCTGCTACCAAACCAGACGAAGACGCGAAGAATGATTTGTTATACGAGACAAACTCCACTGTTGGAATTGATAGTATTGACTATTTCCTCGAGAATGTCAATATAGGGACCGATGAACAATTCTCACTAAGCCGTACGACTAGTGAAAATATATTTGTGGATATCCGCTGGTCTCCTACAGGGATTTCTTCCAGTAGAGGTTGTCTATTAGCAGCTTTGACAAGTCGAGGAGAGGTGGTTATCTTCGAAGAACACGGGAATCCTTCAAAAAAAAAGTGGCAGGTTAAACTCAATTTGAATAAAATGAGGTTAGAGGAGTTGACTCCTGGTGATGAGCCATTGCTCGAGAAGCAACGTCAAAGTCTGAGAATTCATAGTATTGCTTGGTCGCATGCATGTCATGGTGGTAATAGCAAATGGGGAACGTCATTTTTAGCGATTGGCTCTGAGACTGGAGATGTTATTCTTTATAAGGTTGATTTTACAGGAATATCGAAAGTAGCCAGTTGGCATGTTATTGACGATTGGATTACGGGACTACAATGGTCCAGTTGGATAGGTGGCGATTGTTTCTTATCGTTGTCTTCCGCTTCAAACAGTCTTCTGGCAAAGAGAGTGAATTGCAATGGAAAATTGACTGAAGGCAAAACATATTCACTTCTCGAATCGTCGAGATTTCTGCTTTCTGCACAATCCTGGTGTGAAGGGGCACTAATATTAGCTACAGCTCGTACGCGTCATGTTGATATATTTATATTTTCAACTGATTTTCAATTGAAGGCTGTACATGTGGATAGTGACTTTTCAGCAGTTCCGTCAGCAGTTTTGATACACAGGATAGAGGGTGGGGTCGAAGTAACTGCCATATCATGCAAAGGAGAAGCTTTCTCAGTGAATGTGGACTTATCAGGTAATATAAACGATTCGACCACTACAGATACAACTATCAGTTCATTTGTGAATAAAAGAAAGAAAAGAACTACTGACTCTTTAGCTACATCATTGGTCGGATTTAGCTGTTTTGGTGCTGTTATTCATCCTCATGACACGCATTTTGTACTAGTTTATACCTTAATCCCACTTGATAAATTGAGATTTCCTATCCTATCACAGCAGTCCTGTAGATTGGTATTTCTTCCTTTTCAAACTTATGACCATTCATCTAGCAACAAGATTTCCCCTCTAGTTGTTGCAAGGTCAGTTACTGATGGGTCTGCTATATGCACATGGTGGGAAATTAAAGTTCTTCGCGATTTTCTTCCAAAATCTGATAGAGAAAAGTATATTGAAGATGTGAAATCTATGAATAATTCTACCCTTCCTGGCTCTGACCTGGAATCACTTGACAAGGCCTTGTTCAATCGATATATGGATAAGTTGCGCCTATTATGTCATTTAGGCGTGGATCATAGTCCAAAAATTTTAAATGTTGTTGCTAAAACAGTTTTATCTTATGTGAAATCTTCTTCGGGATTGTCAGATGTTGATCGAGCAATTCTGATCAGCTACAGTCGACTTGTTGATAGCAGCTATAACGAAGAGGAAGGTATAATTAGTATATCCGGCGGCTTTTTTGAAGAGACATTTGACTTTGCTAAGGCATCAGATCCCTATGCAATAACTTCAATGAATGATATCGTCTGGAAGCGGTGCAGCGTTACTTTGCTGCCGTTAATATCCCCAGATATTCTTACTTGTGAAGGCTGTCAGCGGAAACGAGTCAAAAAACTGGATGGTGATGTTGTGACAAAGATCCTTGATGCTTTAGATGTATGTGTATTTTGTGGCTCGCGCTACTATGAACGTTGATTTGGCCGAGGTTTACTGTAAATTATATTCAACTTTATTTATTTTGTAACTGTATATTAATTAAATGTCTATAATCATTAAGTATATTCGATTGTTGCTACCACTGCAAGATTGGTCAAGCTTTGAATGTATCAGGTCATTATCGCCAAAGACAATGCTTGTAATGTTCGTGTCTCTCGTTCATTCCCATTTGTTTAAGGCCATGGGTGTCGATTTGATTGAATGGCTACAAAAGTTATTGCTGGTATTCCCTTTCAGACATACCCATTTAAAGAACTTCCTGAGGATTATGTTGCTAAAAACAAGTCCCTTAATTTTCATTTTCCCGATTGTCTAGTGCTGTGAACCTGTTTTGAGTTTTGAGATGGCTTCCAAGTACGAGACTTACTTAAAAGCTTTGATTGCCATTTGCGAGTTGTGAAGAAGACATAGGTTGCCATGGACTACGTGGTGTTAGGTGGAATATTTGTCGTAACAATCCCACTCATATGGAGAGTAGCAAATAACAATCCATAGTAGAGTCCGGTAAGTTTCAACTCCAAATGGAGTGAAAATAGCCTAAAGAATCTCTGGCATTTCGTCTCCACTCCACTGACCATCTCTCCTTGTCCAGTACTTATTCCACAAATCCCGATAATCGTCCTTGTTTTTGCCAGCAAAATGAATAACAAAATCACCATCCCTATACTTTTCGTAAGATTGATCATAATCTGAATCATAAGAGTTCATTAATCTCTGAGGGACCAATCCAATATGGTTGACTAGAGTCTTACGTATGCTAAGTAAATTAATAAAAGCATCTCGCTCCATTCGTTTGAAATCTTGTTGTTTCCACAATGGATCATCCCAAAGATCTAATACGTAATCAGTATATGAAGACCTTTTAATAAAGAATGACCCAGTATTGATCCCGATATTATCCTGCGAAAAAATAAGGTCTATATCAGATATTTTGACGTTATTTCGAGATCCATATACGTTGCCACTGAATTTATCGCCCACGTCATTAATAGGACGATCATAGGTCAATCTTTGCTCAAGTACATGAGGATGAAGAATATGTTCGGCTAAACTGATTTGCAAATTCATGATCATTGCATCCATATCTAGCCACCATACCCATTGTGCGTTGGGATGTTTAGCAAATGCTTCACGAATAGCAGGGATCTTGAACCAAACAGGATGTAATTCCCAATTGAGATCATTTCTATACTTGTTTATATCCACGAAATAGTGAGTATAGTTATGTAGATCAGCATATTGCTGACGATTTTGCAAAGCCATTTTTGTTATGTCTTCATAGCTTGTAGGACCTTTACCATCAGGGGCAGAAAGAATAAGAATCTGATCACCGTATGGTTCAGCTTTTTGGCTGCCTTTAACACGTAAAGTTTTAGGGATATAGAAAGATTGTTGGATAGTCTGGTTTTCTATTTTCATCATTTCATCGCGAATCGTAGCATACAAATTATGAGTAGCAATTGCTCGGTGCCTTGCTTCTACTTCATCTTCAGACGGTGGATCCAAGTCGACAGCAGGTCTGGGCTCATGACCAGTGACCGAAGTTCCAACCTGAGCCACTGGATTCTTAAAGTTAGAATCACCCTTATGTTGGAGTTCGAATTGGAGTTTTGATTGTAGACTGATCAGTTCTAGGTCGTTGATATTCGAATTAGATAAGTCCGGGGAAGAATAAGCCAGATCATAATCAATTCCTACTAGAAATCTATATAAAGTCCATATGATGATCCCTAAGCCACAAAGAACGACTGACAGCCTAAATCGTCGTCGCATCGAAAAAAACCCGTTGAGGAGCTGACGACCGACAATCTAAATCGGACTGTATCGATTTTAAATTATCATTCTTCAAAAAAAGACGTGTTTTCAAGTCGATGAAGCTGTCTGATTCTATTGCAAAAAAAATGTTTGAATCTGGAGGGTAGTTTCCGTCATGAATATAGCTAAAACCAGTCACTTATGCACAATACCTAAAAATTGGCATGATCTTGGCCACAGTTAATGGGATCGGGGGCGAACAGGGGGTGAACACGCCAGAAGAAGAGGAGGGTCTTCTGCCTCCAGCGGCTGGAGCATACCGGTAGACATAACCAAGTGGAAAGCGCCGCCCTGCGGGCCCTGCCTCCGGCGGCTGGGGTGTATACCCCAGACCCGTAAATCTCGCTGGGCTCGAGAATCCAAATAACCAGATTCGTTCCTCCGTAGCAAGTTCTAACAAGAAATAATGCATTATATATAATTTGGGACTCAAAGATCCCTTCTAGAATCATAAAATCATTCAAAGTAAATTTTGCGGAAAGAAGAACTTGGGGATTTATCTGGCATTCTTTAAAGATAAGTAAGCATTCCAAAATACCCCCACTGTAGAACTAAGTGGAATTTGAAGATGCTTGGGCATTACCATGAAATTGAAAAACTGTGTGGCAGGCCAAAGTGCGTAATTTATACCTAATGTTTGCAAATAAACAGTTTTTAACTTGTGAGCGACAGCAGCTTTATCTCCGCCTTCAAGCACAACTGTCATATAACTAAGAAAGCAAGCCAAGGCTTTTGTTAGCATTTTATCCTGCACCGGCTGAGAATATCATCCATCTCCTCAATACTTACAAATAGGAGAAAAAACCAGCTGATCAGTAAGCACTCTCTTTAAAGCCGACAAGAATTTGTTATCTTCATTATAAGATCCATTGAGGAAAGCATACCAAGGGGATTGGAAAAATGAAATTATAAGGCCTATATTGTTAGTCTCAGATTTGAACAAGACTTATCTGAGTCGCTACTTACCCCAAACAGAAAATAATGCCAATCTACGGAAATGGAATACCTCAGGTTGTGAACGTAATACCGGTCTACTGGAAGAACTTTCAACTGGTGATACATTATCATCTAACAGGAGATCTGGATCAAGACCAAGTTCCAAAAGATCATCATCCTCTTCATCGAGAATAACTCTCCGAGGTCGACCCTTTTCAAGAATGAATTTAACAAATACTGTACTACGTTCTGGTAGGGATTCCGGTTGAAATGCAACCATCGATCTTAATGTCTGTGCAAGAGTATCTGCTAAACCATATAATAATAAATTAGTTACAACCATTGTTAATAGGGCGTGCATCGCATATAGTTTAGTGAATCGTAAAGTAAGACGTAATAACCATGCTGCATAGATAACAATTATACCCCAATTCAGTAATGGAATTCGTAAGATCCGGTATTCTGTAATGATATCAACAATTTCATCTCGTGCAAATATTAAATATTCCTTTGCTCGAGTTATTTTGTCCAATATTCTAGATTTTAGATTTGGTCTTCGTGAATCTAAAAATAAGTTAGCTCGAGTCCTGGTGCT